>JAJOZX010006168.1:0-107500 GCA_023014485.1 Bathynomus jamesi
ATATATATTATATATATATATATATATATACTGTATATATATATACACTACAGTATATATATTGCAAAATCTATTTTAAGACTAGAGTAAAACCCTTTTATATTCGAGTCTAAAATGTTGACGTTAAAATATCTTTGAGAGGTTTATATCTCTCTCGTGGTTCGGATCTTGAGAATTTTTAAATCGTCACTGAACGAAAAGTAAGGTTACCAACTACGATTTCATACCGCCATCCATCATACACATTTCAAATACAAATGTTTGTGTAACACTTTAGTAATGCGTGTGTGTGTATATATATATATATATACTATATATATATATATATATATATATATATATATATATATATACTGTATATATATGATGAATTACGCGAGTAGGTGAAAATAATAAATGATGCAGGCTCGCGGGCAAAAGTGAAATGCGATTCCAAGGCCTTTCGTGTATTTAGCAATAGATTCCTTGACGAGTTGTACTGCTAAATACTCGTACATGAAAGCCCTTGGAATCGCTATTCATTTTTCCCTGTGGATTTGCAGCACTATATTATTATTATTATTATATAAAGCCTTGCAGATGTTTCGTGCGTCGGTCTCGCTTTACACGGAGATGGTTAGGCTGGTATACCCGGCTCATCCGAGATCGTCCTGAGCCAAGCGTCTAGTCTTCTTTTGACGACTTCATTCAGCCTTGACATTGTTGGTGTTCCTGATGTCTTTGGATGACTGGTTAAATCGTCTTGGCCCTTTGACAACAAAGTTAGTTTCTTTCAGAGTTGAGTATGTCCCTCGTCTGGCCTTTAGTTTGGGAACGCGACACATTCTCCCTTTCCTATTTTTCAGTGTTTGTTTGGGTGGTTATGGGATTCAGTTCGAGGTTTGTTCATTCTTTTCCATGTCATGCGTATATTGTGGTAATATAGTATACCTCCTCCTCTTCTTTCCGACGAATAGGCTATAGATTTAATTAATGTAGTCTTTCCCGGTAATTGAGTTCTTTGCAGTCATTGAGCTTGGCTGTGAAATTTCGGACGACGTTTCAGGATCGACCTGCGGTCAACCCCTCTGCAGCATCCCGCCTCATTTGCGGGATATATATATATATATATATATATATATATATATATATGTGTGTGTGTGTGTATGTATAAAACGTTTCTAAACTACGATGTGTATTGCCTTATTTATAAGGATTGTTTTTGTTTCCTTCCGTTTCTGTATTGTTAAATGTGGTTAGACGTGTTCAGTATTGGCAATGGCATTGAAAACAGTACGAGTAAGCGGTCGATGCTGAAAAGTTACACGATCTAAATTGTGTTTGGTAGCTCCTAACTCTGCCTGACTCCAATTGCTCTATAAAAGTTTTCTTAAACTCAGTTTCGTGATAACTCTTTGACGACTCTCTGGAGCCGATTGGCGCGAAATTATTAAATTGGTTTACTTGTGAAGCTAAAGTCAATTGTTGTGGATGTGCGTGCAAAGCATATATATATATATACAGGGCGTCCCAAAAAAATGTATACACACTTTAACAGCTGATAGCTCAATTGATGTTTCTTTCTTTCCAAGTTAAACCCATTAGAATTAATAATGGCAGTCAGACTAAGCTTTGAACAAAGGAAATTCATTCTAAAATGCTACTGGAAGTGTGAAAACGCAGTTGAAGTGCAAAGACAGTTTAGGAGGGAGTTTCAAACAGATCCACCAACGCGACTTACCATCACTCGAATTAGAGATAAGTTTGAAGCCGATGGAACTGTTCAGAATGTCCACAAGAAGCGTTCCGGAAGACCACGGACATCGACAAGTCCCACAAAGCAAGAAAGAGTACTGGAAACGTATCACCAAAGTCCAAGAAAATCTGTGCGGCAAGCGAGTCGTGAGGTAGGAATTTCAGAATCGTCTGTCCAACGCATTTTGAAGCGCTGTCAATGGAAAAGTTACATTCCAAGATTAGTCCATGCTCTTAATGAAGATGATGATGATGATGATCCGGACCGAAGAGTGGAGTATTGCGAGTGGTACTTGGCACGATGTGGATGTGGATTGGACGAAGGGGTTTCGTAGAATACCCTCCGCGTTCACCAGACCTCACACCACTAGACTTTTTTTTATGGGGATACTTAAAAGACAGTCTACGCTATAAAACCTGCAACAGTCGCTGAATTGAGAGCAGCCATTGAACGAGAATGCACACAAATACCAAACGAAATGTTTCGTGATGTTTGCGATTCCATTGCTTCGCGTTATCAGCAGTGCCTGGACCAGAACGGACGTCAGTTTGAAAACAGGCGTTGACAAAACAATTAAATAATGTCTGTAGATTCTATTACATTTTGAAAATGAAATGTATTTTAATAAACACTGCCTTTATAATTATTTAAAGTGTGTATACATTTTTTTGGCACGCCCTGTATATATATATATAATGTGTGTGTGATTGCATAAGATTCAAACTGGTTTGAGAGGTGTTAACGATCTTAAATTGGTAATACGAGTGTATAACAAAGAACTACACATGTGCACACGTCAATTTAATTTCTTTTGTCTTTATTGGTTTCATGTATAGCGGTTCGAACGTGCCATTAGAACTTGTTAAATATCTCTTATTTGGTTTTAAAAATGCGCGTTTACGGCAACCCGTTTTTTCTCTCAAGCTTTGACATTGTTAGTTGGAAAAAAACATGATTATTTAGATTTTAGGGTGTCTTGACAATGAAGAGCAATACTTGTTTTTTATTAATAGGTAAAAATTTTGAAACCTTTAATTGTGCAGTATAGCCTATTTTAATTTTTTTTTAAATGTATTTTCATGTGGTAAGATATTTGCTGTGAAGCGTTTGCAATTACATCATATTACATCACATCCAACCGTATAGACAGAGCATAAATGACGATACTTTCCTCTCTCAGCGGCAATTTGTGGAATTGAGGAGAGAGGCGAAGAGGTGGTTAGTCGCGAGTTGAATGCGCAGTAAATTTGTTTACGAAAGTTTGAAGTTTACGTATGAATTGAAAGTTATATTGATCGCCGTAATTAAAAACGAAAGTTGTTAAGGTAATTTTGTATTTCGAGACCCGTGTGAAGTTTCGCGTTTTTGTGAAGTAGAAGAAGAAGCAGCAAGTTTTTAAACCGTACTCGCGGATGGGAAATTATTGAAAACTTTATTCGTAGGAATTTATTTATTACAAAAATTAATCCAAAATATAAACATTGTAAACTGAACTGATGAATTCAAGTTTATGAAAATATTTGAATTAATGTCTAGTATGTAATGTTTGTTCGTATGTGTACTGTTTATACGTCCGTTGTACATTGTGGTTTTTATTAACCCACCCCATTACGCGCACATTTTGTACACGACGAACATTGTGAGACTGTCCATAAATTGAGCATCAAGCTGCCAACCATGATTAATCCACTCAAATCACAGTAGGTACCGGGATTGATCCCACTCGTTTTGTATAGGCACAATTGAATGTTGCGTCGCAATGCGAAGGTTGGGTCAATTAAAAAACGCCGCGCGTAATAATAATTAATAATAATAATAATAATAATGTCTTAATATGAGAGAGATTTAGTACCGTAAAATGGCCCTTATACGTAAATACGATACTCTTAATGTATTTTTTAAATCTTAACGAGAGGCTGTTAAAATTTAACCAATAAATGTATGAAAATAAAAACCCACTCTAATAGACAGAGTTTATTTCCACGACAGTTTCGACGCCCACTGGCATCCTCCTCGGGTGGATACAGAAACTGTCGTGGAAATAAACTCTGTCTATTAGAGTGGGTTTTTATTTTCATATTTTGACCTTCACGTAGAAAAAAGTAAGTTTTTTGCACCAATAAATGTAGTTATACCATAAAATGTCTTTCTGTACGCCTTAAATGACGTTCATGTTTTCAACTCGAAAGGCTTCGAAGAAAAGAACATAACGGGCGCCAGTCTATAAAATTGCTCTCGCGAAATTCAAAACGTAACTAACCTTTCGCCTAAACTTTTAACATTAAGTCATAATGAGGAAAAATTTGAGCTGCGCAAATAAACAAACTTCGAAATCACACACACACACACACACACACACACACACACACACACTGAAACTAATTTAGGAACTTCTGAAAGTTAACGTAATTTAATTAAGCAATTTTGGTTATTAAATTAAATTCAGATAATGAGGTCTTTATCTCATTTAACATATGAAATAGATAAGAATGAATACAGGCGGCACACACTGGGACCAAAATGAAATTGAGTTTAAAGAAAATGCTTACACGCGTGTTGAATTATTTTTAATGGTCATCTGTCCACAAAACACACACAAAGCCATATTTGATGATAGTATGCGTGTCTTACTAGTTGTTTTGGACCTTTTCCAGTTTGTGTACCGTTTTTCATATAATTTATTTTTGATTGGTCATACAACCGCCGTCAATTGTAACAACTTTTTAAGAGAGGTAAGTTCTTGATAACCTAACCTAACCTAACCTTCTGTTTTACTCTATGCTGTGCCTAACAGAAGCAAAGAAACACTAGAAAGTTGCATGAAAGCCAACATTCTGCCTGGATCTACTATTATTAGTGATATGTGGAAATCTTACGATCAAATTGATAAAATCCCATATTATAACTTTCGTCACTACACTATAAATCACAGTGAAAATTTTGTCGATCCAGCGACCGGTGCCCACACTCAGCAGATAGAGAGCACCTGGAACGTCTTTAAACGACAAAACAAGCTGCACAAATGTTAAAATGCATTTCCGAATGGTCCTTCAATAAATAATTTCAATCTAAAAATGTTTACTATGCTGTATGTAATGTACTGTAGAAAACGGTACATAAACTGGAAAACGTCCGTTGTTTTATTTTTTAAGGTAAGTACCAGACTCGTAAACTTTGACTGTTGTAACTGTAGGTAAATTTGCATATATCGAACTAGGGTACTCGTAGGTTATCTCCCCCCTACCAATTTTGAGAGAATATTTTCGTTAAAACTAACGAAAATATCACGACTTAACCTAACCAATTATCAAGGGCATACAGTTGATCTATAGGGTGTCCATAAATGATTACCCTGATTAAAGCATGCTATAACTTTTAAATAAACACTCGTATTCAAACGTAGTTTTAATCATAAGTAGATAAACATACAAAGTTTTGATACATAGTTAATGAACTTAATAAGCTTCGACATGTGCACCCCTACTGGCACGTAAAATGTCTAAACGGTATTCACACTCAAGCCACACATTTTCCAACATTTGTGGGTTAACTTGCAATTGCATCCGTATTGCGTTCTCGCAATGTCCTGATATCTGGAACAACTGTTGCATAAGCAAAATCTTTAACATGACCCCGGAGAAAGAAATCCAGCGGGGTAATGTCTGGTGATCTTGGGGGCCATGGGATTGGCCCGTCCCTGCCAATCCATCGATTTGGAAATGTTGCGTCGAGTTTCACGAACAACATGCGCCCAATGAGGGGGTGCCCCATCTTGTTGGAAGATGACAGCTGGCTGCCTGTCCTGCGGCTGGGGTATGGCGTAATTGGTGTGAAAGCCGTTTGAATGTTTTCCATCGTCCCATCGGAAACTGATGGTCTACCACTGCTCTTTCCCTTTTCCACGTTTCCAGTTTCCAAGAATTTTTTCATCCACGACTTAATTAACTTCACATCAGGTGGATTCTTTCCATACTTTGTTCTGAACCTTCGCTGAACACTGACAGGAGATTTTGTTTGCAAGCCACACAACACATTGTGCCTTCTCTGTCACAGACACCATCTTAACTGAACAGCTACTACAGCGCTTCTAGCGGCGAATGCGGTAGACGAAACACACCAGCACAGAAACTCTATGCGTGTAAGAGATCACCCGTAAAAAGAAAACCAATGTAAGATTCGTCATTAAAACATGAGAGCATACTGTTTTCAGGGTAAACATTTATGGACACCCTGTATTATTAATTATAACAGTTTGTTTCTGGAATAGTATTTACTATTTACTAATAGATCAACTGTACGCCCTTGATAATTGGTTAGGTTAAGTCGTGATATTTTCGTTAGTTTTAACGAAAATATTCTGTCAGAATTGATGGGGGTGAGATAACCTACAAGTACCCGAACTAGAAATACTTTCACGTAATTATGGTATGCGGAAGTACAGTTCCACGAAATCTTAATCATTCGCTGGAATTATTGTCGATAATTGTTAACTATCTTATCGCGAATTGAATTCAGTCAGTTTGCCTATTGCTCGAACGCTATCATTTCCTTGAAATGATGAATATTGACACGCAAGATTGTCGAAGCATATCATAATAGCTTAGTTTAACTTAAATATCGTCTATCAGCTGGTTAATTAAATCGGGGCTAAAATTTGGTGTTTCATTAACTGTCATTCGATGCTTTTCCAGTTGAAGAATTTGATCATAGTTCCCCCTTGTTTCGATCAAATTGCTTGTATTTCAGCATTAAAACCGACAAACGGTAATTATACCCACGACCAAATAAATTTGGAGGGGCCATACTGGATTGCACCTGTCCGTCCGTCCGTTAGTCAATCAATCAATCAATCAGTCAGTCAGTTCGTCACACTTTCTTGTCCGCAATAATAAAGCTTCATTCATATCTGGTGCATCACAAGACGATGTATCAAGAGCAAGAATCCGGTCCTTGCATCAAATGTCAAGGTCAGAAATAGAGATCAAAGGTCAAATGGAGGAGGTCCGCGCCATAACTTTTGAACCGCTCAACATAAATTGATGAAGCTTCATTCACGTATGGTAAAAGACAATGCGTTGAGAGTAAGAATCAGTCCTTGCATGGAAGGTGAAAATCGCAAATATAGGCCGGGACATTGCTGTCGTTCCGACGTATAGTTCTTGTTATATTCAACCCTAGGTCAGGTACCGCCGGGATACTGTATCGGGGCGTGATAGCTACATTTTTGTTTCGGGAATAAAAGGTGATCATTTGGGACGAGGGGAAAGCGAACAAAAGAGACCAAGGTTTGGCACAATCATAAATTTCTGGGCTTATAAAGTACGTTCCGATACATTCGACTTTCTGTAGTATTAAGTGAATTTGTATCAGAATATGTAAGTAAAGAAGAGGCATTCTTTCAAAGAACCAAAAAGTGCTAAACTATGGCATTTGATACGTAGTTAAATGTTTTGGGGTCATTCTGTTTCCGCGTGTAATACCTATTTAGTAATTGGACTCCTTCATTTATGAACGGTCATAAAATTATTTAGTTTTAAAAAAATATTTGAAAACTGGAAATTTAAGCGTGTTTCATTCATTGATACTAAGTTTGAACCACAAAAATGCATTTTGTAATTCGATTACTGTTACTGGTTTAGTAGTCTAAAATAGTTATAGTTGTTTTCTGTCTGATACGCGGGATGTCGTAAAAGTTACGCAGTACACACGTCAAAATTAAATATCGGTAATTCATAACATCTCAAATATTAATCCCTATTGTGAGCGGTTGTCCTATTAAAAAAAAATTTTTTTCCTTCTCATTTTATGAAATAAAATTTGTTGCATACCACACTTACAATAACAAACAAACAAACTGGGAAAAAAAGATAAGTACACAAATGGTGAACGTTACCAAAGCCTGATAGAGCAGTTTATAGTTCACCTGAAGATTGATGAATGGCACGGCACTGAAGCGTATGAGCGCGATCGTGCGTCAACGTGACCATCTATTCATTCAGGAGGATGTTGGATAGCGCTTACTTATAACATATGATGTAGGCCTGTGTGTATAATATATATATATATAATATTTATTTTGCAGACTTCGGGTAGGCTGTAAATTTCAAGGTCTTAAAGTAGCTACTTCGCTCTTGAGCGCATTGCGCGCTTTCCCGTTTCCTATCGCCGGCGTTTCCCAGATTTTTTATCGTTATCTCGTGATTATTTATTAAAATAAAAGATCAGAGTCGGGTGAAGTGTCTCGTATATCATTCGAAAGAAAATTTCACGCCTTAAAATAAATTTCAGTCGGTTGTTGTTGTTGTAGACCGAACTGAAGTTTTAATTTAGGCGTGCTAAGGTTTGGGACACTATATATATATATCAGTGGCGACTCGTGACATTTTTGTTCAGGCATGCAATGTTATGGAATGGAAGAAAAACATCCGCCTAACCCTCTTGCCCAAACTTTGCATATTGTTTACATAGAACTTAGCAAGTTAAAGGTGTTTTACAAACTTTTGGGGACCTCTTTGAAGGAAAGTTCATTTAATGTTAGGCTTAAATATGCGAACAAAAAATTAGACATATTTATATATAGTAGTTACCGAATTGATCTAAAGAAAAAGATACAAATTTAAAATTTACCTTAAATAATTGTGAAGCATTATTTGAATTGAAATTCTGCTCTCCTAGTTTTCCTGCAAAATTCTTCGATGACCAAATTGTAAAAGTACTCTCGATTCTCCATAAGCTTCTTGAGGAAATTTTTTTCAATTGAAATTAAGGCAAGATTAGATAGCCTTTCTTCACTTTGGGAACTCCGTAAATAACTTTTAATTCTTTTAAGCGCAGAAAATGATCGCTCAACACTTGCTGTCGATATTGGTATAGTTAGAATCAAATTCGTCAATTTATATATTTCCTTAAGACCTTTGTGCATTTCGCTTTCCAGTAGATATTTTAGGAGCTCAGCAACATTCTTTTTGGCAAAAGATTTGTGCGAATATAAAACACACAATTCAGAACGGAGACGAGGAAACTCAAAAAATGAATTGTAGCTTCTTTTCAAAGATTCAAAAGCTCTCTGGTAAAGTAACATCATAGAACTCAAATTTTTTGCAATCTAAAAGCTCAATGAATTCCAATTTTTCCATTGAACTGAAACGCTCTTTCATTTGAAGAAGTATATTATCGAATATTTCATGAAATAGTTGACTATACTTCTCTTGTGGAGAAAGACTCTGTTTCCTTTTACATACAGGTTCACCACATCTTTCTGTTATCAAGTCCCACATATCTGCAAATTTTGTATCCCTTATTTGTCTGATTTTTTTCATAGTGCTTTCAACGGTGATTGAGCTATACACAATATCCATAGATTTTGTTTGCAGCACATTAAATAGATATTCAGTAAAAGGAAAAATTGAAGAAAATACTTCTAATAAAAAATTAAAATCGAAAGTATCGATACCAGCAAGCAATCCGCGTGCACTATTTTTTTGTTTTTTCATCAAATTTCTTTGGGTTTTCAAGAATGCTTTTTAAAAGATCTATTATATCTTCTTTATTTTCCTTAACTCTTTCAACTAGACGAGATGAATAGTTCCACCGCGTTGGAGCCAGTTTAGGGAAACGCTTTCCAACAACTTTGTCAAGCATTGAAGTTCGCTTAGTTGAACTGCTGAAAAATGATGACAAACTTCCTAATACTGAAAAAAAATTATTACATTCGGAAATTTCAGCGACAGCTTGGGATAAAACAAGGTTAAGTTTATGGGCGTAGCAGTGAAGAAAAATAGCCTCTGGTACAGTTTCTCTAATCTTTGTTTGTACTCCATTAAGATCGCTCCCCATAACAGCAGCACCGTCGTAGGTTTGAGCAACTAATTTTTTCAAACAGCCCAGTTCACCTAGTTGCCTTATAGATAAATCAGAAATCGCTCCTGCACTTCTATCATTGCTGACGTCATTGAATTTTATAAATCGTTCACAAATCTCTCCATGTTTATTAACGTAACGAACAACAGTAGAGAGTTGAGAAAAACAGCTGACATCAGATGTTTCATCTAATAAAATCGCCACATACATGCAGTCGATAAACTCACGTTTTATTTGTTCTAACATAACTGCACTAATAGATTGAATTATGTCATTCTGAATAGCAGATGATGTTCCCTTAAAAACAGTCGCAGTTTTTAAATGGTTTTGAAGCTTTTCATCGAATTCTCCCATACAAAATACCAATTCAATATAGTTACCCCTATTGTCAGCGTTTTCTTCTTCATTGTGATCGCGAAATGCTAATTCTTGCATACCTGAAAAACATGTTATCCTAATCAAACGTTTCAAAATTTCTCGATTCTTATTAACTTCTTCGTTATGTCTGGAAATGGCAACTGATTTCTGCTTGTCGAGTATTAAATCAATTCTTTCTGACTTTCCAAATGTTTTAAGATCAACAAATGCATTTATGTGAGCAAGAGATTTTTCATGGCGAGAAATTGCAGTATGTAAATTGTTTAAATCGTCGTATCCACGACTAACAGAATTCCACACAGTTATCTCTTGAAAATAGGAAACACGACCAACAGTACAATTTGTTATTTGAAATATTTCCACATAACCAGGGAACATCATCATACAGTTTAGGATTAAATTTCCTAGTGAAGCCTTTATTTTCTTTGCTTAAATTCAAATGTGGAATCGGTCTGCCATTATTCAATATGCGCTTTTTCTCATCAAAAGAGAGTGAGTAAAATCTTCTAGTCTTCAATTGATTAAACACATCGTCAGTCATTATGGGCACTACAATGCTATAATTTATTTAACTGAAATTATCCAAAATAACTAAAGCACAAAAGGGAACACGAACACAAGTGGATGCTTGCGGCTGTGGTACTGGAAAGAAGCCTTGTCAGAATTGCCAGATGTTACTTTTTGGTGAATGCACCTATAAAACTGAATGCATGCCGTATTATTTTCATTAATTAAAAAAAATCAGAACAAAGCTTTTTAATTATTTTTAGTAAAAATATTAAGTAAATTTTCTAAGCATATTTTAAAACATATTGCCTTTTGAATTTAGCTATGAGGCTCAAAAAAAAAATCTTATGGATAGTGAGAAGTCTCCTTAAAAAATTGCCCAAGGCAAGGCGGTGTAAACAAAATCATGTCTTATTTCACTAGACAATTAAGAACATTTTTCTGTACCCAGACTGAATTAGTGAATGCTTTAGCTACAAGTATTTCGATCTGTGTACAGAAAAATGTTCTTAATTGTCTAATGAAATAAGACATAATTTTGTTTACACCGCCCAATAGCCAGTACATGCGTGATTGAAGCCTTAGACTATTTTTAGTTTCTGAAAATTATTTTTGTCAATTATAATCCTTACTTAGATCTGAAAAGAGAACATATTTAACACATGCATTGCATGCGTTGCATTCATTAAGAAATCGCCACTGATATATATATATATATATATATATATATATATATATATATATATGAAAAATTATTTCACGAAAGTGACACGTGAAAAGTATTTATGATGAATAAAACCACGAAGGAAAAAAGAAACACAAATGGGTGCTATATTTTGCCGTGGGGCTGAGATAATGTTTTATCACGCGTTCTCCTCCTCCTCATGCTGGATAGTATATACATAAAGAATTAAAATATTTAACTTTACGTAAACACAGACGCAAAATAAACTTATGGAACAAAGTTGTCACTAGTTTGCGTAACATTACGGTATAACTTTGTTTACGAGTGCATTTCTGCGAACAGTCGGCAGTTAAGCTTGATGAGTGTTCACCCTGTTGGAAATTACATGTAAATTCATTTTATTTTAAATTTTGCACAGGAAAAACGTCTTTTATGCCATTAAATGGCGATGAAGGGAAATTTTGTACTGGCGCCACTTTTTTGTAAAACTATCCAAGATATCCCTTTTTAATACGTTCTCCACAGTAAAGAGGTTCTCGTATCATAAACAATTATAATTTTTATCTCATATATATATATATATATATATATATATATATATATATATATATATATATATATATATAAGGCCTATCAGAGGGGAGGCTAGGAGGGCCATTTGACCTGGGCCTTAAGCTTAAGGGGGCCCTTAAATTTAGAAACTTTCAGGATTGAATATAATGTTTTGCAGTGAGAGTAATAATTGGGTTTAGCTATGGGCCTCAAAAGCTGGAAGTGGTCCTGGCCCCTCTGGACCTCTGAGAGGGCCTATATAATATATATATATCAGTGGCGACTCCAGCTCTTCAAGACTACTCGAGCTCTTTTTAAATTTTCAAGTCTACATATGAGCCGACATTTAAATGCATGACAATAATTAAGATTATCAATAAAATAAATAAATACATAACTTGGTAAAAAAAATTATTTGAATTTTATTTACTTGAACATAAAGACCAAGCGTCTTGGTTTTAAAGTAAATTCCTTTAATATTCGGTCATGTAATTCCTTTTTGCCCATGGGTGGGCTATACTTCTCAGAATACTTATAATATTAAAAATAAATCAGATTATTTAAGAAAAGCGAACAACCTCACATTACGGCAAAAATCAAACTGCACCGCCGCCCAAGGCAGTTGAAGGCACGCTTATCGAAACGTAAAAAGTTACCATGTATCGCCAGAATTAAAAATTGTGCCTCTATAAGGCCGAAGGATATAAGCCCGAGTTGAAATGTGTTTTTCTTTATGAAAAAAATTAATAGGAGGAAAAACGTATTTTATTTAATGAGAATTAGAAGGACTATTATGTAACCGTATGCAAGCAAATAATTATTCATTAAAAGAACTTTAAATATACGATATTATACTTTCTCGGGCGTAATGTCTTGCGCCCGAGTAAAGGATCTTGAAAGATTACACGAAAACTTAATGTGTCAATATAGTTTTTTTATAGGTAGTAAGGGTATCTAAATGCGCTCAAAATTTGCTTGCGTGACGAAGGCTAGACAGAAAAATAGTAACATACTACCAGCCAAAAACCATTTTTACAATTTGTATTAAACTTTTTTTTAAAACAAATCTATAAATACACAATTTTATCTCGTGTAGGAGTCGCCACACACACACACACACACACACACACACACAGTATAAATATATAAAGTCCGTGTGTCTCTTCTCTTAAATGTAGGCTTAAATTAATTTTTAATGTAAGCTTGTAAATGTGTGAAGGTCTACATAAACGTTATCGTATGCCGCGGTCATTGTAGTTGCGTGTGTATCTTTTTCGAAGGATGGAGATGCGATTGTTTGGTTACGTTAATTCGGGGATACGTTAAATATTTACCCGTCGATAAAATGAGTATAAGTCCTTCCTTTCTCCTTTCCATTTCCCTCTCTCACGACCTGACTGACCTTCGCAAAACTTTGGCACCCAACACTTTTCATAAAACCTTCACTCGGCTCTCGTGATAGACTTTGAAGTAAGGTGGGCATCCACCGTAGACTTTTGTAAGCCATCTTTCCTTATCGCTGAAGTAGATGGAACGTAGTTAGCATTTTGCTCTGTTCTTGAGAGCTTACAGTGAAGGAGTGAAACACGCGGCTCCTCACACGAGTGAGGAACCAAGAGTCAGGAACACGAACAAACGGTAGGATAAGTACTAACCCGCCTCCAGCTCTCTTCTCGCCTCAGGGGCTGTTCCTCCAGAACCAGCTGTAGAAGAAGTCGGGGGAGAGCAGTTCCCTCCCTATTTCGAGGGAAGTTTCTAATTCTGCCCATTACTAAAATAGAACGTTGGTAGCGACAATTCGCGTGCTTTAAGCACCGTCTGTCGTTGGAAGGGGTGTGTGTGTGGTGTGTGTGTACAGGGTGAGCCACGAGGAGATGACGGTTTTTGTTTGGTTGCGGGTGAGCAGGAAATTGAAATTTGACAAATATATTGGTTGAAAGCAAGAAAGTATTGTCTGGAAATAAAAACTTCACTAACCCTTCAGACATGGGTGATAAAAGTCGTTTGATTACAGAACAAAAATAAAAGTGGTATGCAGAACTCAAGTGTGACAGTAGTGCAGAGGCATTTTAAGGCTCACTTTGTAGCAAAAAAAATAGGACCGATCAGTCCATGACTTAAGAGTACACCAGATTGTTACCGTTTCACCATGCGGAAATGGGGGTTTTCTGTCTCTCCAAATCGGAAATTCTGTTCATTCACGGTACCAGTGACATAAACGTGAACCCCATCCGTAAATCGGGTGTTATGCAAGATTTCTGAATTCTCTCTCAATATTTCAATGCCTGCAAACTGCCTTCGATGCCCTTTATTTATTTCTGACAACGCCTGAACAATTTCAATTTTATAGGGGCGAAAATGCGCTGAATGGATATCCTGGAAATTCCCAATTGCTGGCTTGTTTTTAGAGTTGATTTTGTTGGGCTTCATGTCATTGAAACATGAAGCGCTTCGATATTGTCAGGAGTCCGTACTGATGGTTGACGGGGACTTTTTTTTATTCAAATACAGTTCCATTATCAAATTGTTTGTGTAACCTTAAAATTGTGTTCCTGCACAGTCCCGGCCCTCGGTGACCTCATAGGTAGTTACGGCCATGACCACCACTTTTCTTTTTTGCTCCGTAGTCAAATGACTTTTATCACCCATGTATGAAGGGTTAGTGAGATTTTTATTTCCAGACAGTACTTTCTCGTTTTCAATTTCCAGCTCACCGGCAACAAAAGAAAACCGTCATCTTTTTCTGGCCCATCCTGTATAATGGTTCAATAAGGGAAATAATATATCTATTACAAAGTGTTCGTGCCATATTTTTTTTTTTTTTTTTTTTTTTTTGGCAACGGGGACGAGATAGACACAAATAAATGCCATAATTAGCGACTTCTTTGAGTTATGTATATTATAATAATCTGTTAACTGTTCTACTACTTTTTATGACTAATCATGCGAGGAAATAAGTTTTATGGAGCGATTGATGACGCAAACCAATCCTTTTCGTAAGGTAATCTAATATTTAAGTCAGTTTTGTTTTGTACAACGTACAAGTACGTAAAAGTACACGTAGCCTTTATTGTCTGAATAAACACGCCTACAGAGAGATTACTGCCTGGTTTACCCTCCCCCCTCCAACTCCCTCAAGTCACAGTCTGAGAGCACTGGTGGCAGCAGTGTCTTTAGTTAATAAGTTTGCGCAACTTCCAGATATAAATATAAAAATGAATGCCAGCTGTACGTGAATTACTGGAAGGAAAGAAATTACAAAGGCTGATAATAAAAACCCACTCTAATAGACAGATTTTATTTCCACAACAGTTTCGATGCCCACTGGCATCCTCCTCGGGTGGATACAGAAAAAGGAAAACCAAAACAAGAGCGAAAAGCAGTCCAGGGACCGACCGTTAAGAAATTCGCACCTAGGTTAGATATTCTCCCGACACCGGAAGGGCATTTTCATTAAAGGGACCCGCTTATAAATACATTCGCACAAATTTTAAAACTATCTTCCTGTTCTAAACATAAGATCCTATTATTTTTTTACATAATTATTACATTTATCATTAAATTTATTACATTTAATATTGCATTATTATTTATTACAGAAATTATAAATTTATTATTACATTGGTTATTACATTGTTGTTTATTATACAGAACTTATAAACCGAAAAACGAATGAAAAAGGCGAGAAGGAAACAATCCAGAGACCATTGAGAAATTCGCACCTAGGTTAGATACCGTTCTCCCGACACCGGAAGGGCATTTTATTACAGGGTACCGCTTATAAGTACATTCGCACAAATTAAAACCATCTTCTTGTTCTATACATACAGATTCTAATATTTTGACATAATTGCTGCATTTATTATTGCATTTACATTTTTTTTAACATTTATTATTATTACCTTTACCATAATTATTAAATTTATAATATTACCTTCATTATTATATCTGTTGCATTTATATTTATTTCCACATTTATTACTTCCATTATTACATTTACTAAAAGCGAGTAAGGAAACAATCCAGAGACCTTTAAAAATTCACACTTAGGTTAGAACACGTTCCCCCGACTCCGTAAGGGATTTTTTTACCAAGAATCTCATTAAAGGGTCTAACTTATAAGTACCTTCGCACAAATTAAAATTATCTACTTTTTCTATACATACAGATTCTATTATTTTTCTTTTGACATAATTATTACATTTATATAGTACCTTACTTGATTCCCAATCTATAGCATGATTATTTTGGCTGGCGTGATAAAAAATGGCATTATTAGTATTACAACTTCTGAAGGCATATTTGTGTCTTTAATACGGGTTTCAATATTTCTTCCAGTTTCTCCCACGTATACTAAATCACAACTTTTACAGGGAATGCTGTAGACACAGGCTTGTCCTCTTTTGCAACGTTATTCCTAACCAATTTACTTTTCACGGTAGACGAATATTTGAACGCCAAAGCAAACTTAAAATCTTTCGTCAACGGTTTTACTCTTTCTAAGCCGGCAATGTAAGGCAAACTTACATATTGTTTTTGGTTAACTGAAGGTTCCCGAGGGGCATAAAAAGATTTTCTGGCTTTAAAATACGCCTTTCTGGTAAACCATTCAGGATATTTTAAATCCTTTAAAATGTTCCAAATCTTTGAATTTTCCGGGTCCAGCAAATGTGGGCTACAAATCCTGAGTGCTCTTAGAAACATGGAAGAAATAATTGAGCTTTTAACCCCTTCATCATGATATGAAAAATAATGAATGTACGAATTACAAAGTAGGTTTTCTATACACCGTGAAATTGGGCTTTCCGCTTTCGTTAATAACCAAAACATCTAGAAAAGGTAATTGTTTGTCGTTCTCCCATTCATATTTAAATTTAATGGAGGGAACGAGATTATTTAATGACTGAAAGAAAGTGTTAAAGTTGTTCCAGTGGTCAGGCCAAAATGAAAAATATCATCTACATAACGAAACCAAATTAGATTCCTGGGACATATTGTTTGCAACAATTCCGACTCCTAATATTTCATGTATAATGTACTCAGTATTGGGATAAAGGGGACCCCATTCCCATACCAAAACGTTGCAAATAAAATTCTTCACCGAAGGAGAAAGCATTATTGGTGACACAGAGTTTTATCAGTTCTAAAAATACAGATGTGGGCATGCTTAGTTCTACGTTACATGTTGGCAATTTTCTATCTAAAAAACTAAGTACATCATCAATGGGAACTTTCGTAAACAAGGACTCAACGTCAAAACTGATCATTCTTCCCCGTTTTAAATCTAAGGACATAACTTTGTTAATAAAGTCACAGGAATTAGTGATGTGCGAGCCTGAAAATTTACCAACTAATGGGGATAATTTATCTGCAAGAAATTTAGATAACCTGTAACTAAAGGAACCCCTGTGTGAAATAATGGGACGGAGTGGTATGTTAATCTTATGGGTTTTGGGTAGGCCGTAAATGTGGGGGAGTAGATGATATTTTCTCATTTTGGCCTGACCACTGGAACAACTTTGACACTTTCTTTCAGTCATTAAATAATCTCGTTCCCTCCATTAAATTTAAATATGAATGGGAGAACGACAAACAATTACCTTTTCTAGATGTTTTGGTTATTAACGAAAGCGGAAAGCCCAATTTCACGGTGTATAGAAAACCTACTCATTGTAATTCGTACATTCATTATTTTTCATATCATGATGAAGGGGTTAAAAGCTCAATTATTTCTTCCATGTTTCTAAGAGCATTCAGGATTTGTAGCCCACATTTGCTGGACCCGGAAAATTCAAAGATTTGGAACATTTTTAAGGATTTAAAATATCCTGAGTGGTTTATCAGAAAGGCGTATTTTAAAGCCAGAAAATCTTTTTATGCCCCTCGGGAACCTTCAGTTAACCAAAAACAATATGTGAGTTTGCCTTACATTGCCGGCTTAGAAAGAGTAAAACCGTTGACGAAAGATTTTAAGTTTGCTTTGGCGTTCAAATATTCGTCTACCGTGAAAAGTAAATTGGTTAGGAATAACGTTGCAAAAGAGGAACAAGCCTGTGTCTACAGCATTCCCTGTAAAAGTTGTGATTTAGTATACGTGGGAGAAACTGGAAGAAATATTAAAACCCGTATTAAAGAACATAAATATGCCTTCAGAAGTTGTAATACTAATAATGCCATTTTTTATCACGCCAGCCAAAATAATCATGCTATAGATTGGGAATCAAGTAAGGTACTTTATAAATGTAATAATTATGTCAAAAGAAAAATAATAGAATCTGTATGTATAGAAAAAGTAGATAATTTTAATTTGTGCGAAGGTACTTATAAGTTAGACCCTTTAATGAGATTCTTGGTCAAAAAATCCCTTACGGAGTCGTGGGAACGTGTTCTAACCTAAGTGTGAATTTTTAAAGGTCTCTGGGTTGTTTCCTTACTCGCTTTTAGTAAATGTAATAATGGAAGTAATAAATGTGGAAATAAATATAAATGCAACAGATATAATAATAAAGGTAATATTATAAATTTAATAATTAGGGTAAAGGTAATAATAATAAATGTTAAAAAAAAAAATGTAAACGCAATAATAAATGCAGCAATTATGTCAAAATATTAGAATCTGTATGTATAGAACAAGAAGATAGTTTTAATTTGTGCGAATGTACTTATAAGCGGGACCCTGTAATAAAATGCCCTTCCGGTGTCGGGAGAACGGTATCTAACCTAGGTGCGAATTTCTCAATGGTCTCTGGATTGTTTCCTTCTCGCCTTTTCATTCGTTTTTCGGTTTATAAGTTCTGTATACTAAACAACAATGTAATAACCAATGTAATAATAAATTTATGATTTCTGTAATAAATAATAATGCAATATTAAATGTAATAAATTTAATAATAAATGTAATAATTATGTAAAAAAAAAAACAGAATCAGTATGTTTAGAACAGGAAGATAGTTTTAAAATTTGTGCTTATGTATTTATAAGCGAGTCCCTTTAATGAAAATGCCCTTCCGGTGTCGGGAGAATGAGATCTAACCTCGGTGCGAATTTCTTAACGGTCGATCCTGGACTGCTTTTTGCTCTTGTTTTGGTTCATTCGTTTTTCTGTATCCACCCGAGGAGGATGCCAGTGGGCATCGAAACTGTTGTGGAAATAAACGTTGTCTATTAGAGTGGGTTTTTATTTTCATATTTTGACCTTCACGTAGAAAAAAAAGTGAATTTTTTTGCATTTACAAAGGCTGAAATAAAATTTAAAGAACTTTAGCAGAATCATACATAGAAAGAAGGATGAAAACCCAAAATAGTGAAACTTTGGTACCAAACATTAGAGGCGGGGACGGCATGTTGTCTTTTGATGAGCCGAATTCTATTTTGATCTTTGTCGATCTTTTGAAGGAGGTAGATCGGGTCAGTGCGGACCAAAAATGTCGGTACTGCAGACTTTATGACGATAAGGCAGTTATAAGAGAGGTCATTGCACAACGTGCAGTTTAACTCTTGGATTGGAAAGATGTGATGTGAAGGTAGGTGGTTAAATTAACTACATTGTAATAGGATGGTAATGGCTGTAACATTAATCGAGTTAATAGTAACAATAATGTAATCGTTAGGTTGAAGTGGTGACTCGTAAAACGTCGTCTTAGAAATAAGCGAAATATGTAAATATGTGGTGCTATTGGAAGAACAAAGGATAAAATTTTTAACAAAATTCTTGATAGTTTTCATGCGTCTTTCATCTTCAGCAGTGGGTTTATCTTTCCGGGTGTGGGTTTATCTTTCCGGGTGTGGGTTTGATGATGAGATAAAACCAGGTCTCTACCGAAAGATATTAATAGATTAACGTAGAACCCCCTCTCCCGTACCTTTAGAACAGTGGTTCCCAACGTAGGCGCCACCACCCCTGAGTGGACGTTTGAGAATCTTAGGGTGGCGCTAGGAAACTAAAATTGTTACCTTCTATAAATAAATCACATCAATAAATCACATCACTTAGAAAGTAGAGATTTGATTAATAGTAGTCAGCATGGGTTTCGACGCCATAGATCTTGTTTAACTAATTTGTTAGAATTTTATAACAAAATAGTGCGCGAATACGATAGGCATAGAGCGGCTGACTTTATTTATTTAGATTTTAAAAAGGCGTTCGATACAGTTCCGCATTGAAGATTAATTGCGAAGGTTAAAGCGCACGGTATACGCGGTCAGGTAGCTAACTGGTTAGAGAATGGCTTCGTGCTAGGAGACAGAGGGTCGTTGTTAATGGTAGTGAATCGGGGTGGTTGGATGTAGGTAGCGGTGTCCCACACGGTTCAGTGTTAGGCCCATTGCTATTCGTAATTTACATTAACGACATAGATGTAGGATTGACTAGTAACGTGTCAAAATTCGCGGACGATACTAAAATAGGCGGTAAGGTTGTTAACGAGGACGATAGAAATAGTCTCCAAGACGATGTAAATAGGATTATGGAGTGGACGGATAAGTGGCAGATGCAACTTAACGTAGACAAATATAAAGTTTTGCATATAGGGTCTCGTAACAATAATTACACGTACACAATGGATGGTAAAGAGTTAGCGAGCGTTGACGAGGAAGTAGAGTTAGGCGTAGGCGTATCTAAGGATTTAAAAGTTAGGAACCAGTGCCTGGAGTCTTGCGCAAAAACTAATAGGATGTTAGGCTTCATAGCGCGTAATTTCGAATTTAAATCGAAGGATATTATATTGCCCCTTTACAAGTCCCTAGTCAGGCCTCATTTAGAATATGCCGTTCAGTTTTGGTGCCCATATTTGCGCGAGGATATTGATAGGTTAGAAAGGGTTCAGCGTCGTGCCACGAAACTAATTCCATCATTGCGCAACAAGCCTTATGAATATAGGATTAAAGAGTTAGACTTGCCTTCACTCGAAACTAGGAGATTAAAGGGGGAGCTTATTGAAGTTTTCAAAATCGTTAATAACATCGATAACGTAAATTTTGACACTGTTCACTTTCGATAATAGCAATACTCGTAATAACGAATTTAAGTTGCGTGGCAGACGTTTCATTACTAATATCGCTAAAAACTTCTTTACGTTTAAAGTAATTGATAAATGGAATAATCTTCCCGCGTCAGTCCTTAACTCTCCCAGCGTTAATATGTTTAAGAACCGTTTAGATAAGCATTTTAAAAATATTAACATTGTTTGAAATAAAAAAAAAAACAATTAGTAACATGAGCTCTTGGGGTGGTGGTCGAGGATGAGTCTGTTGACGATTAATGCCAGCTTAAGACATGCCAGCGTGTGATATGCCAGCAAAAAAATTATTATAAAAAAAAAATTAGACTAACACGAACGTAGATGTAGCTCATAGCGTAAACTAACCCACTTTTTGTTTAACTACCTTTTTTTTTTTTTATCCTCTCCTTACTTGCATGTCTGTAACTCTCTTTACTTGCCTGTCTGTAGTTTGCATGGTATGACAGTGAGTTAAGACTGTGTTTGCATGGTTTGTAAGCGTTCTTATTTTACTTTTTTTCATCTTTCACCCCTCTCCTATTCTCTTCGACTATTTTTCTGACTTGTCGGCAGTGGCCGGCGGATGATGATTATGGAAAAACCACAACATGGTATCATATGTGGTACCTTTATTTCATAATTAAATATAAATTATTAATTAATTGAATTAAATATCTATACAAAATTGGCTCGGGATTGGCGACATAGCCTAATGGGAATGAAATGATTGCCATACATACATAGAAACCGTATGTAGGCGTCGGGTCTGTACAACCACGAGAAACCTTCATTTATATCACGTGAACCAAATTTTCCATTTGCTAACCCATGCAAAATACAAGGGAGAAAGAGTCAACAACCTTTGCAAAATCAGCAATTTATACGAAAATATGAAGATATATTAAAGGAACGGCTCTCAGGGCTGTTTATGTTACAGCGAACGCTTTAAACAGGGAGGATGTGTTTTTGTCTTCCCTAAAGTTCTGAGTGAATTCCTTATAATAAAATTAATACATAAAATAGGATAGGCCTATCCCCAGAAGTGTGTATATTGTGACAGCCCATATTTATTACAAGACGTTAACATTGCGTAACTCCATCGTGGCGGCCCTACACCGAAAAAGATCGGAAGCTCTGCATCGAAACAAACTAAGATCCATCAAAATTAAGGTGAGGCAATTTCATTTTCATTCTAATATTAGGCGTCTAAAATCCCGACGCTAAAATTACCATAAACAATTAAATATAAAGCGGTCCTTTAAAGACCTACATATTCATAACTCTCTAACGAAAATATATAGGGCTTTTGTCGTTCACTCTCCACTGAAATCTGCTGGACATTTCCAACGGATGAGGGTAACAGGCAATCAACCCATAGCTCTATATAGTTTTTCACAATGATGATGATGAGTCTTTTTTCTCTTTTTCTGAATGAATGTTAACCCACGAGTGATAGGTGTTGCTACTTACTTAACCCCTTATTCTCTTCTCTTAACCCCCTACTCCTTCCTTTCTCTCGGGCTAACCTTAGAGTGGATCTTAGGGTCTTTGTTAGCCTTAGCTTCTGTAGATCACTTATTCTGTTATATTATCATCTTTATGAGGAGGCACCAGCAAATATTTATGGACATAAGGGGGCGTTGGCCTAAAAAAGGTTGGGAACCACTGCTTTAGAACCTCAAAGTTGTTTCAGTTTCGTGTATAATTTAAATTACCTTTGATATATTCGCATCGCAATTGCGGTCAATCGCGAAGATTTGAGCTCCTTGGAAGGCTAAAAGACACACTCAATACAGTACGAGTATAATAGAAGAAATGCGAGTCTCCGATAATTCATACGCTTATTCACGCTAAATGTCAGTCTGGTCACTTTGAAATGTGGACATCAAGGTATGAAGTAGTTTATGGAGAATTTCGTTTAACTTTTAATGATATTATTCGCGGGTTCATTGTGGAATCCTTTATTACAACACTCGCCCCATAGTTGGAGTACGTATCATTGTGGTCGACGGTCGTACTGTGGTGCTTATTTTTGTGTTTTGGAAAGGAATTTGTACGACAGATCCACTTTTAATTTTCATTCGAACTTTGTTGAAAAGAAAACTCATTCAGAAACACATCGAGTGAGTGGTTAAAAAGTGAAGGAAGGCGGCATTTAACAAGATAATATATATTACGAAAGGACCAGCGTTGTTCATTTGACAGAGTGCATTTACGTTACAGAATAAATTAGTTCGCTTAAAAGTGTAGGAAAAGGGTAGGAAGACGTTTGAAGATTTTTCCTCTCGATGCTTGCGTACGTTTTCGATAAGATAAAAAGAGATAAACGATTCGCAGAAACTTTTAACTTCTATCTCGTAAACTGAAGTGGTAAACATTAAAAATCAGTATAGTAAATGCTCTTAGATAATTCTAAATGATAGAACGTTATATATATATATATATATATATATATATATATATGGGATTGAATCCGGAATGGTCCCCTGAGGTTTTTTCATAATACATACATGTGAGGGAAGCTATATTTTTGGGTCTCTCTGCGAATGACCGTTGCCCACGTCGGGCTAACATCATGAAAAGGAAAAAAACGATAGTGTTTGTCATTTACCATTACTTATTCGGACTATAGTGGATTTAATTTTCCCAGAAGAATTCTTTGTTCCATGCATGGTCTGTGTATTATATATATATACAGGGTGGGCGGAAAGTAGCTCCCTATTTTGGATTGGTAAAAAAATACGTATATTATCCATTTATTTCAGAAGAAATAATATGAAAAGGTAGGCATACATGGTAGGTTTTCTCTAAAATTCAATGTGGGCTCCAACTCTTTCCACCAGCTTCTGGAGCCGCCCAGGAATGGCGTCCACTGACTTTAGCAGGAACTCCGGCGGGATGGAGGACATGACTTCCCGAATTCGGTCCTCCAGTTCTTCCAATGTCCTCGGTTTGGTGCGGTAGACTTCTTCCTTTACCCATCCCCAAAGAAAGAAGTCGCACGGTTACCGCTGAAAAACGGCAGAATCGGTTCAGTGTAACGGTGTGGTGTGGTATGACCTCAGATCAGGTTGTGGGCCCGTTCCTTCTGCGCAACACCATGAATGCTGAGCGGTACCTTGCTATGTTGCGAAACGAGGTCTGGCCGGTTGTCAGCACATGGGAGAACATCGACGATCTGATATTTATGCAAGATGGCGCCCCTCCGCACTTCGCTCTTGTTGTCCGTGAGTGGCTGGATGCCCACTTCCCTGGGCGTTGGATGGGTCGTCGTGGTCCACATCAATGGCCAGCCAGGAGCCCCGACTTGACACCGTGCGACTTCTTTCTTTGGGGGTGGTAAAGGAAGAAGTCTACCGCACCAAACCGAGGACATTGGAAGAACTGGAGGACCGAATTCGGGAAGTCATGTCCTCCATCCCGCCGGAGTTCCTGCTAAAGTCAGTGGACGCCATTCCTGGGCGGCTCCAGAAGCTGGTGGAAAGAGTTGGAGCCCACATTGAATTTTAGAGAAAACCTACCATGTATGCCTACCTTTTCATATTATTTCTTCTGAAATAAATGGATAATATACGTATTTTTTTACCAATCCAAAATAGGGAGCTACTTTCCGCCCACCCATATATATATATATATATATATATATATATATATATATATATATATTGTGCCTAGTAAGTACTATAATTATTATTATTATATTTAATTAATGATTGTTTGGCTCGAGGTCACCAGATCTTTTCGCATCACTTCAGTGGATTGTCAATAATAAAGGTGATAAAAATGCTTCGTCGGGTTTCATTTATTTAACAAAATAAAAGAAATTTTTGTATTGTTACGATATTTAAGTGTGACAAAAAATGTTAGTTGCTTGAATGCAAGTTGAATGAGAGTTCACAGAACTTGGTTTACTAGAATCGTTGAAAAGTGTTTAGGAAAAACCCCACAAACACTTTCTGCTTGAATTTTAGAAACTCCAAGTTTGCAGTTGCACGCCCATAAGTGAAATAACTAAAGCTGACTACAGGGGGTTCATAAACGTGTAAACATTTTTCTACTTTGTTTATGGTTCTGATAATGGTTTTAATGATTCTGTGATACGTGATATTACGAGGGTAATTCAATAAGTATCCGCACTTTTTATTTTCACAATTTTATTTTCACATCTGATAGATTATAAACACATCACTTCTCAACATAGTCTCATACCACATCAAGCAGGATACTCAAACTCCTCCCCAGACATAACGTTCTGGTCCCCCTCACTAGCAACACATATACACTGGAGAACAGAAAAACAACTGTCATCAGACCACCTGCCCATCATCATTACAACACGTTCTACACTCTGCCCCAACAGCCTTAGGCACACTTACAGAAATTACAAGAAAGCTCATTGGGAACAGTTCAAAATACAGACTGAGGAACAATTCACCGCATTAAACAGCACACCCATCATAAACATCAATACAACACTCAAGACATTTAATCAGATCATCAATAATGCAAACAAATACATACCCGATGGCAACATTAGGAAATACAACCCAAATTACACTAGAGAAATAGCCCACCTCATAAGGCAACGTAACAACCTCAAACATAACACACAAACACGACACACACAAACAATAAAACAGCAGATACAACAGCTCAACACGGAAATAAACAACAAACTCAAAGGAAAACAAACAAACATTTAGGGAATTCATAACAACACTAAACCACTCCACAGATACATCCAGGCTATACAAGACTATAAACAGCATTACCCATTCTAACAGCGGCATTCACACCCCACACGCGGCTATCTGTCGCAGCCAAAATAATATCCCAACATATACACAACATGCTAACATTCTAGTTAATCACTACGCAAAGATAAGTCACTTAAACAGAGACAACAACCAGAAACACGCAGACAGACAAACAGCCAGACACAAGAAAACCTACAGACTCGACACGACCATTACACCCTTCAATACAGACCAGACCACCAACATCATCAAAAACATTAAGAATTCGAAGGCTACTGGACCAGACAACATATCTAACATACACCTTAAACACTTGGGCCCACAGGACTCTAAGGTAGGTTGATTTTGGAACTGTGATCTTGGACTAGTCTAGATAGAAAGGTATTAATGTATAAAAAACGTTGCACCAACTCATAATTGTGAAAATGATTGTATTTTTTGAGGATTGTTAATTATTTTTAAGTTGTAAAATTGCCGAATTTTACGCATAAAATCGCGCGCGCGGCATTCGCGCAATGTAAACAAACAAAATATCGGACCTTATTTCATCAAAATAATCAATTAAAATTCGGCTTTTTAACAAAACGATGCTTGAAACTTATTGTAAATGCATTATAGATGTTTATTAGTGTATTATTTTGTATTTTTTAATGATATTTACCCATAAAATGTGTATTAAATTAAGTTATTTTATGATGCGTTCATTTAATTGTTTATTTTCAGATATTTCATAAAAATGGGTAAAAAAAAGGAAGTCTGCAGTGTTAACTCGAAGTGATAGTGCCAAAAAATTCAGTGGCCAGCCTTCCCCTTTGGATAAAACAGAGCCTCCTACCCTCCGCCAAGTTATTCAGTACAGTTATTTCCTCCAAAACAGCCACCCGGACTTGAAAGACTATGATATTGCTAAAATGATAGCAAAGGATGTGATTGAGATCTGGCAGGCAGTGAACCCGTGGCTGCCCCTGTATGAGAAATATTATGTAGTGAAATTGGTGGAGAAAGTGTGCTTCAAGAAAGCAAAAGTGGAATTCACCAAACTCAGTGGCCCCCTGGATGACATGGAATTTGCTGAGGAGACACTGAATGATCTCAGTAGCGACCAGAGGCTTCTTTTGGAGTATGTGCTTGGAATTTCCAGGGGCAAAGTCAACCCAAGATTTGCTGCCTGGAAAATTGGACCATTAAACCATGCAAGATGGTTGACTTTGGCAATTAGATTGATGTGTCTGTGGACCAGAGGTGCCTACCCTCCAGAACTACAGGATAAGCTTTACCAGGCCATCAAGTTCATTGTGGAAGTGTATGCAGTCAGTTGGTTTGAGATCAAAAGGGACAGCAAGTTCCACAATCAGCAGCTGTACATCTTCAACATGATCCAGAGGATCAAGCAGCAGTCTGAAGAAATCCAGGGTGTTGCTTTCAAGAACCTGAAGTACAATGCTTTTGCCTTGCTGCCCGAGAATGTGCTGTACTTCATGATGAAGTCTGATGACTTGGAAGTGAGAGAAGCTGCTCTCAAGAAAATTCTGTCCATCAGGTAAGCATTTATTAACTTAAAAAAATGTGAAAAAAAAAATTTGATTATGGGGATTTATTTAATAAAAAAAAGGCCCGAGTTCTATAAATCTCCATAATCGAATTTTTTTCACATTTTCTTATCCCAATTCCCCCCCTCCCCTCTGATGATGGAAATAATCTTACCTTCTTTCTGAAAAAAGTTTCGATTATTGGGATTTATAGAACTCGGGTGTTTTTTTTAAATCAGCAATTCTGAGACTAATAGGGATTAAATCTTAAACTGGAATAAAAAATAAATAAATTAATTATTATTCTTTCAGAAGTGGGAAGCCAGCCAAGAAGAGGCTGAAGAAGATCACAGCCATCAACATTGAAGCTACCCACTGGTCAGAACTAATCAACCTTTCTCAAGTGGCATCTGTGAACCTGCTCTCACAGAAGACTTTTCTGACCAGGAGCTTCAAGAAGCATTGCTGAATGGCACCAAGCTGGAGCTGCCTGATCTGCCTTCACATTCTCAGAGTGTTGAAAGGGCCGTGAAGCTGACATTGAAGCTTCCCATACTGTTTATGGACTCGAATCAAGGCACAAACACATTCTGGCCAAAGCCCTAAGCCGCCAGATGAGGCCTTCCTTTACTTCTAAGGCTCTTACAGTGAAAATTATGATGATCTTGGGATCTAAATGTGTCTATTTGACTCTGTACATGTTTTTTGTTACTTTTTTTCAATAAAATTGTAACTTTTTTCAGGATTTTTTTATGAGAATAGCATGATTTTTTCGGCCGAAAATTGCGAAAATGCGGTATTTTTCGGTACGATTTTTTGACGATTTTTGAAACGGTTTCCTCAAAAAACTGTTAAAGCTAGGGATCTGAAATTTTTTGTCAGTTATCATATTAAGCCCTGACTATCTCGACTAGTCCAAAGTCGATATCTAAAAAAATGCGGAAAATCAACCTACCTTAACAGGGAATACTAGCTCTCACAAATATCAGCGGTTCTAGGACAGTTCATACCAGGACAACTTATACCCGGACAGCTCATACATAGGACCAGAAAAAAAAATGAAAAATTAATGAAAACATTTATTTTGTAAAATTAAAAATTAAATTTAAACATTTAAAATTCATGCAAGTTATTAATGAAAACATTTTGAAATGAAAACATTTTTGTAAAATTAAATTTAAACATTTAAAATTCATGCAAGTTATATATATATAATATATATATATATAATATATATATATATATATATATATATATCCCAGTTAGGTTCATTGAATGCCCGGTTAGGTCAACTGAATACCCGGTTGGGTTCATTGAATGCCCAGTTAAGTCAACTGTACGCCCTTGACGATTGGTTAGGTTTAGCCGTGATATTTTCGTTAAAACTAACGAAAATATCACGACTAAACCTAACCAATCGTCAAGGGCGTACAGTTGACCTAACCGGGCATTCAAATTTTATCCTATGTAAATAATGGTTCTCTATTTATTATATGTTTGCAATAAATAATAAATTTGTGTGTTGTGTTTTCTTATCTTATTTTGGTTAATTTGCAGAGTTTAAACTTTCGGGGTGGATATAGATGAAAAGATCAACATTGGGATGGTAATTGTTGAAGAGAGTGAGTTGTCCTAGGTATGAGTTGTCCTAGGTATGAGTTGTCCTAGGTATGAGTTGTCCTAGGTATGAGTTGTCCTAGGTATGAGTTGTCCTAGGTATGAGTTGTCCTAGGTATGAGTTGTCCTAGGTATGAGTTGTCCTAGGTATGAGTTGTCCTAGGTATGAGTTGTCCTAGGTATGAGTTGTCCTAGGTATGAGTTGTCCTAGGTATGAGTTGTCCGGTCACGAATATCAGCACATATTCATACCAACACTATTATTCCTGACATGGAAACAAGGTAAAATTATTACACTACTCAAACCAAACAAAAATCCAACAGAACCAGCTTCCTATGGACCCATTACTTTACTATGCAACCTTCCAAAGTAACAAAGACTAATCTTACAAATCACCAACCCACACAAAGCAGCATCGCCTACTCAACATGGATTCAGACCTCACCACTCAACCACGACATTACACTAACCTCACGCAGCACATCATGGATGGCATCAACTCCAGACGACCAGCTCAACGTACACTATTAGCAACAATAGACATTAGTAAAGCATTTTATGCTATCCCACGCTTCCCTCTCATAAACAAAATACTGAACACAAACATGCACAATAACACTAAAAGATGGCTGAGCAACTATCTTTCAGGAAGATAAACCTACAAACATACATAAACAGTATATACAAGACTGGCACACACACAATAGACTTAAAGTAGCGCCCACAAAATCAACCATCACCTTGCTTACAAGCAATACAAAAGAACACCAGATAACTCCACAGCTTACACTAAACAACACCAACATTCCACACACTCACAGGACCTAAATACTTGGGGTCACATACAACACATCATTATCTTTTGCAAACCACATTCAGGACATTAAAAACAAATGTACGTTAAGACTTAACACGCTTGGGGTACTAACAGGCACAAACTTTGGACACCAGCAGGAAACAACAACACTTATATACAAACAATATATTCGCTCAGTGATGGACTATGGTAGCCCATGCTGGGCACCCATTATCTCAGACACACACATAAACACCTTACAGACAATACAAAACAACGCACTTCGTATCATTACAGGATGCACTCAAACAACACCAATAGAACACCTGCACACAGAAACAAAAATACTAAAAGTTAGGAAGCATTTAGACATGAGGGGATTAGGGGAACACAATTCATGGCAGCAGCGACAACTAACCCACAACACCCTTGCCCCTACATGTAAAATCATGCACCAACACCTCGCACCATTAACGTAACACCAGAGAGACATTATAACCAAATACTCCATTCCATACCACGCCCCACAGACATCACACAGTACGGAAAACAACACACACACACACACACACACACACACCTAACCCACAAAGCACTGACACGACTCGGTCCGAATGCGGTCCTAGGTGCGAAGCCGCCACCCATTAACAGATCATAGATCAGCCTGAGCAGATCGGATCAAGTTAACTTAGCACGATTCCGATGTGGACATCACCCCAACTTACGGACATATAAACACAGACTAGACAACTCCAGAGACGACACCTGCCACCTGTGCCAGGACACACCACAAACAATTGAACACATTATGACAGACTGTACCGCTCTAGCACAATAACCAACACAACACAACACATCACATCACTAGTGCGCTGAACCTCTGGTCCACTCCGGAGAGGGCGATCGGTTACCTGCGTGCTGCCGGCTTGCTCGATCAGGGTGGGCTAATCGGCTAAACAACAACAACAACAACAACAACGTCTTCCTGTTTCTCAATATACTTAATCCAGCGATCTACAAGCTTCCTAATGCCATTACAAAAGAATGTTTTTGGTTATGTGCGTAGCCAGTCATGCACCACTTCCTTCAGGTCATCATCGCCTTGGAATCGCTGACCTAGCAAAGCGTCTTTTAGTGGTCCAACCAGGTAAAAATCCGAAGGTGCCAGGTCTGGACTGTAGGCTGGATGGTCGAGAACTTCAAATTTAAGTTCTTGAAGGCATTCTCTAGTCTGTGCAGCGGTATGAGGGCGCGCATTGTCGTGTAACAGAATAACACCTTCCGACGATCTCCCTCTCCGTTTTGTGAAAGAAAAAAAGAAAGAAGCCAGAGCCATGATTTTCGGTGACAGAAGATTAACAATAAAAGAAATTGCATCTTCATTAGACATCAGTCAAGGGTCAGCCTATTCGATAGTTCATGACATTCTTGGCTTTCACAAGGTTTGTGCAAGATAGGTGCCCAAACAGTTGACAGAAGAGCTCAAGCGTAATCGTATGGACGTCTGCTCTCGTCTTTTGGCGTGGTATCATAATGAAGGTGAAAACGTTTTGGAGCGCATTATCACGAGATGAAACCTAGATCCATCACTATGAACCAGAAAGCAAACGACAGAGTATGCAATGGAAGCATCCAACATCTCCCGTTGCAAGGAAGTTCAAAGCGCAGCCGTCAGCAGGTAAAGTTATGCTGACACTGTTTTGGGATTATCTCGATCGTGGAACTACAGTAACAAGTGCATCGTATTCTGACATGTTTCGGAATGAGTTAAAGTAAGCAATTCGCACAAAACGGAGAGAGAGATTGTCGGAAGGTGTTATTCTGTTACACGACAATGCGCTCCCTCATACCGCTGCACAGACTAGAAAATGCCTTCAAGAACTTAAATTTGAAGTTCTCGACCATCCAGCCTACAGTCCAGACCTGGCACCTCCGGATTTTTACCTGTTTGTACCACTAAAAGACGCTTTGAGAGGTCAGCGATTCGAAGGCGATGATGACCTGAAGGAAGTGGTGCATGACTGGCTACGCACACAGCCAAAGATATTCTTTTGTGATGGCATTAGGAAGCTTGTAGATTGCTGGACTAAGTGTATTGAGAAACAGGGAAACTATGTTGAGAAGTGATGTGTTTATCAGATGTGAAAATAAAAAGTGCGGATACTTATTGAATTACCCGCGTATTATTATAACGAAGCAGTATTTTGTCAGTGCCAGCGAACCGGCACGTTAAAACGAGTGAATTCAAGGAGTACTCTCAGGACCTACGTCGAATTTTATTTTGGTTTTATTGAATTCCTTTAAGTGCTCATATTGGCCTTTCATCCACCTTGTCTGCGTTTCTTGTATTTGTTTTTAACCATTTCACGTTTGTTTTTTCTTTTTTTACTTTTATCATATTCTGTCGGTGGGGTTTAGTGAGGCTCTATTTTAGACTGGTGAAAGGTGCTTCTGACTCCTCAATTAAGTTAGGGAAAATTAAAAAAAAAAAAGGAAATAAGTGTCTTGGAAAAATTTATATGGTAAAGATGCAGTTTCACGGCTCCATCTAAATTTTTTCCCCGCAGTCGCGGAGGAATACAAAACACTATTGTTTACGTTGCAGACGAGTGTTTTGTATTCTTCCGTGACTTTGGGAAAGAAATTTAGATGGAGCCATGAAAATGAACGAGAAGTTGATCGAACCTAACTAACCTAACCTAACCAACACAATCTTCTCGATAATTTACTCACGGAGCAACTGGTACACACGTCCATCCTAGACGGCAACAACCTGGACAATGATTACCAAGTTGCCAGATTCGCTAGTATTAGTTCGTATTTAAAATATTAATAAAAAATACTTTACAGGGTTTTACAAACACTTTACCGATGCCATGGTCTTCAGACAGTCTCCATATATACATATTTATGGTTTTTATGACTAAAATATAAGGTATTCGTGGAGCCGTGTAACTGCATATTTACAACTCCAGAGACGACACCTGCCACCTGTACCAGGACACACCACAAACAATTGAACACATTATGACAGACTGTACCGCTCTAGCACAACAACGAACACACACAACATCACTAGTGCGCTGAACCTCTGGTCCACTCCGGACAGGGCGATCGGTTACCTGCGTGCCGCCGGCTTGCTCGATCAGGGTGGGCTAATCGACTAAAACAACAACAACAACATAGTCTCCCTGTTTCTCAATATACTTAGTCCAGCGATCTACAAGCTTCCTAATGCCATCACAAAAGAATGTTTTTAGTTATGTGCGTAGCCAGTCATCGGGCATATTTATATAATATATATATATATATATATTTCGGCGATTGTTCTGAGCCAGGCATCTAATCTTCTTTTGAAGATGTCCACTGCAACACCATTCGTGTTCCTTAGGTCTTTGGGCAGCTTATTAAACAGTTTTGGTCCTCACAATTAAACTATTTTCTTTCAGGGTTAAGGATGTTCCCTGTCTCGCCTTTAATTTGGGAACACGACACAGTCTTCCTTCTCTACTTTTCACCGTTGTTTGGGGAGTTACAGGATTCAGAGTAAGATTAGGGACTAGTTTCTCCATTATTTTACAAGTGTAAATAATGGTGTATCTTTCTCTCCTCCTTTCCAGTGAATATAGATTTAGTTCGCGTAACCTTTCCCAGTAATTTAGTTTTTTGCACCCCTTGATCTTGGCTGTGAAGCTTGTCTGAATCCCTTCGAGCTGTCTAATGTCTTCTTTTTTATATGGGCATGTTAGGACCGAGCAGTATTCCAATTTGAATATGATCAGCGTTTTCAGTAGAGAAATCATTACATTCCTATCCCTTCGTTTAAAGGTCCTCAATATCTGCCCCGTTATTCTCTCTGCTTTGTTTACTGTTATCTTATTTTGTGTTTCAAATTTCGCATCATCTGTCATTACAATCCCTAAATCTTTTGCTTTAGAATTTCTCTGAATTTCCTGTCCATTTCGAGTATAATATTCCATGGGTTTTAGGGCTTCTCTTTTTCCGTACTGTAACAGCTGAAATTTCTCAGTGTTAAACTTCATATTATTGTCTTCTGTCCACTTATAGATTCTGTTTATGTCGGTTTGTAGAGATCCTATATCTTCTGGGTTACTTATTTTTCTACTGATCTTTGTCTCATCGGCAAAGGATGTTACTGTGCTGTCTCTCGTAACGTCCTCATTTATGTCAGTTAGCATCATTATGAAGAGTAGTGGAGCTAATACTGTTCCTTGTGGTACTGAACTGAGGACCTCTGATTCTGATGAAGATACTCCTTGTACTGTAATGACTTGCCGCCGCTCACGAAGGAAATTATATATCCATTTCCCTACTTTTCCTGTTATTCCATATATTTCAATTTATGTATTATGATTCCATGGTCACACTTGTCGAACGCTATGGCAAAGTCTGTGTATATTACATAGTTTTTATTACTTTCCAGTGCATCAATAATGTTGTTGTCGTGTTCCATTAGTTGTGATAGGCATGATTTGCGTAGCCGAAACCCATGTTGGTTATCATTGAATTTTTTCCGAGTTTCCAAAAAGTCATAGATTTTCTGTCTAACTATTCTTTCAAATATTTTAGTCCGATGAGATGTAAGCGACACTGGTCTATAGTTTTTGGCCTCGGATCGATCTCCTCCTCTACAGGGTGTCCCATAAGTCCGGCATCATAGGAGAAATTCATATTTTCTATTTCTACACAAACCATAATTCATATTTTTCTTATGCTCGGGATGCCAATTTCCCGTCCACCATTTTGTTCAGTGACGTTGTTTTTCATGGAAATGGTGAGGTAAATCGACAGAACACCCGCTACTGGTCTCAAAACAACCCTCACTGGTATATCTCTTCAAAGGAACAAGGTGCATCTCGGGTGATGGTATGGTGTGTCAATTGGAAGGATCGCATCATAGGCCCCCGCTTTTTCGATGAACATGTCACTGGAGGCACCTACCTACGTATGCTCAAGGAAGAAGCATTTTCCAGTGTCTTGAACGAAGAAGGAAATTTCCCAACATGGTTCCAGCAAGACGGCGCTCCTGCACATTACACCACCCAAGTAAGGGAATACCTGTACCAACAATTCCCTGGTCATTGGACAGGACGTCGAGGGCCTGTGGAATGGCCAGCTAGAAGCCCGGATCTCACGCCACTAGATTTTTATCTCTGAGGCCACTTGAAAGCGCTGGTATACGCAGAGAAAATTAGGAGTGTTGAACATTTGCGGCAGCGCGTTATTGGGGCATGTAACACCATTACTCCTGACATCATTCACCGTGTGCTTGCTGACTGGGTATCACGTCTGAATTTGTGTATTGAAAGCAGTGGTGGACATATTGAGCACGTTCTGTAAATAAAAGCTTTTGTTTTGCCTTTTTTTATTATTTTTCCTATGATGCCGGACTTATGGGACACCTTGTATATATTGGGACTATGTTCGCGCTCTTCGGGATGCCCGGTATTTCTCCCGTGTCTAGTGATCGTCTCCATATCCAATATAAGGGCTCAGTGATTGCATTCTTGCAGTTTTTGATCAGTGTGGCATTCCATTTATCAATTTGTCAGTTTGTCAGTTTGTCAATTTTTGGAATACTGAAAGATGATTCGTAATGAGCTCTTAATACTTCAGATACTTTTGTTAGATCATCAGATAAAGCACTGTTCTCGTTTTTCAGAGGTCCGATAGTCGCATGGTTTTTCGACTTTCTTTTTGCAAAATTATAAAGTACTTTGAGTTAACCTTTATCGCTTTAATAGCGTCGTCGTCGTCTTTTTCTGTATGCTTCTCAATTAGTTCCTGTATGACGTCATCGATACTCTGCAGTTTATCATTTAATATTTTTTTGATGCTATCTTTACAGTTACTTAATTTTGCAGTCACTCTTTTTCTCTTTCGGAGCAATGCCCTCCTTTGTCACTCGAACCTGCTTCTCTTTCCTCTATGTTGTATTTTTAGGACATGTCTTTCCACAATTTCTAATGTCTTCTCCTTTAAAGTCATTAGCATCTCTTCCGTTGTCTTGGCCTCGAAAATGGTTTTCCAATCTATTACTTCCATGCTGGATGCAACATCTTCCCAGTTTATAGCTTTGGAGTGAAAATTAAAAATTTCGAATTTGCTTCTTTCTGTTGTTCGTGTTCTTTCCTGTTGTTTTTATATTGGTTGTTATTTCAATGATGATGTGGTCCGATATTATAGTTGGGGATATTTCTACATTATCAATTAGGTTGCTGCTGTTTGTTAATACCAAATCTAGGCAGTTGTTTTTTCTCGTGTTTTCTGTTATTTCTTGCGTTAACATAAATTCATCAGCTAGAGCTAGTAGCATTTTTACCTGCTCCTGGTCTTCTCGTGTGCCCCCCTTGTCCTGGTGTATACATACATTTTTTCCTATCCTTTTATATTTCATGAATGGGAAATTAAAATCACCACAGAGAAAAATATTTGGGGTTGGATTGTGTAGATCTTTTACCCAGTTTCTTACTTCTGTAATGGAATCTGAAAATTTTGAGGTTGGCGTGTTTCGGGGTCTGTACATTACAATTAGTACCATATTTAATTTTTCAACTTTTGCTGCTACACATTCTACGTAGCTGTTTGAGGTAGTTAGTCATTTCTGCGATATGCCTTTCGCGTGTGTAAATAACACATCCTCCTTTACGTCTCACTGTTCTGTCGGCTCGGAGGATGTTATAGTTGTCAATTTACATTTCTTTTTTGTCAACACAGGACTTAGTTTTCACAGTTCGCCTGGCAGTTCTTTAGATGAGTTTCCTTGAGGCATGCCAAAATCTGCTCCGGCTTTTTGCATGAGTCCTTTCAGGTATAAAACTTTGTCTGGGGAATGATTTGATTTAAGGCCTTGAATTTTGGCTAGGGTTATTTTTATTTTTTCTTATCGTTTTCGTATACAGGTGGTTCAGATTCGTTTTCCATATATATATATATATATATATATATATATATATTTTTTTTTAAGTTCGGGAAGAACCGATTCGCCTCTATTTAAAAGGGCATAACTCGGCGGAAAAACAAAGAAAAAGTGAGAGGAAAGACAGAGGAAAAAGAAAGGGTGGAGGGGACAGTCGAAGTGGAAAAAGACCAAGGACTGCAGGGTCGAGCCCCATCATCCTTGGGTGCTACGGCCGGGAGGGCGCACGTGAAACCTCCAGGAACAAGCACGTACAAACGAGCACAAAGAGTACTCAAGAGCACGAGCTTAGAACCCCCTTGCGGGGATAATATATATATATATATATATATATATATATATATATATATATATGATACACACAGACCGTGCATGGAACAAGGAACTCTTCTGGGATAATTAAATCCACTATAGTCCGAATAAGTAATGGTAAATGACAAATACCATAGTTTTTCTTTTTCATGATGCTAGCCCGACGTGGGCAACGGGTCACTCGCAACGAGGTTTAAGTTTTTGTTTTTTGGCTAAAAATATAATAGTTACCCTTTTTTCTTTGATGTATTCAATCTGACGTGAAGGCAGCGAGTCTTTTGCTTATATTGAGGTTCTAAATGTAGCAGGGCTAGACTGCTTTAAACCCATCATGAAAAAGAAAACTATGGTATTTGTCATTTACCATTACTTATTCGGACTATAGTGGATTTAATTATCCCAGAAGAGTTCCTTGTTCCATGCACGGTCTGTGTGTATCATAAAAAACTCAGGGAACCATTCTGAGTTCATTCCCATCATGAAACGGACATGTTATGTGCCTTGAAAAGTGGACGCTCAATTCTGCCAGTTGAGGTTTAAGTTTTGGTTTTGGCTAAAAATATAATAGTTACCCCTTTTTCTTTGATTTATTCAATCCGACGTGAATGCAACGAGTCTTTTACTTATATTGAGGTTCTAAATGTAGTGGGGCTAGGCTGCTTTTGTCCCAAAGCTGGATCCTGTCTGCTTTGCAGATAGCTGGTGAGGGAAGCTATATTTATGGGACCTCTCTGCGAGAGACCCGTTGCCCACGTTGGGCTTGCATCATGAAAAAGTAAAACTATGGTATTTGCCATTTACCATTACTTATTCGGACTATAGTGGATTTAATTATCCCAGAGTTCCTTGTTCCATGCACGGTCTGTGTGTATCATAAAAAACTCAGGGAACCATTCTGAGTTCATTCCTATTTATATATATATATATATATATATATATATTATATAATATATATATATATATATATATATATATATATATATATATATATTAGTCTGAAGGAGTTTTTTATTTAAAATTTTGAGCAGTAATTCTTATGAATTGTGCTTTACTCTCACAATTTGGTAGCTTTACTTGTAGATGAAAACAGTTTCTATCCTCTGAAAGTTGTAACACGCTGCCTGATCAACATCTGTTTAGTTATGCAACAAAAATTTCTAAAAACAGAAAGTTTTATCTGGTACATGAATAAACCTATTTCTGTTCTGAAATAAAAAAAAAAAAAAGCTGTTTTCTTGTTTTACAAGATGCGGACATTTTTTTGGATGGGGTTGCGTAACCTTTCGCAACATCTAAGGTCATATGGCGGAGGGGACACAGCTTTTCGTGGGATCCGAATCACGGGCAGAAATTACGTTGTATTACTTTAGCTCGAAGTTTGCGACAGTTTCGTGTTGTAGTGCACTTTTAAGTTTTTTCTGAAGCTAATCAATCATAAAGATTAGTTAAATCTACAAAGATCTCGAATAGGCATTAGTGAATAGTGATGTATTAAAGTTCATCCGTAAGCTTCTCGCGTTGCATTTCTACCAGTTCCACTAATCTTTGCGAGATAAACACGACTAACAGGCGTAAGAACAGTGAGCTCACTGAACATCAGAGGAGCAGTGTACGTTGATAAGCAGTCCAGAATGCTCGAGTAGACAAAGGCTCTGACAAAGTGGACAATTTAGCAGTGGTGAAGCGTGTTGTGGACGAATATAATAAATTTTAATGGTCTTGGCAATGACAGCCAAACCTTCGTGCTTCGTCATTCGGGAGAAGAGTTTAATTCAGACTGTTTTCTGATGATTTTAACGAAGATAGTAGAATCGGTGATGGTTTGGGTGTTATTTCCAAGTGCGAGTGCGGGGGCCAATTTGCTTGATCAAAACCATGAAATGGATCTTTTCCAGTAAGTGAAAATAGTTTAAGAAACGATGTTGCTTCTTGCTCAACAAATGTTTGTGAGGCATTCCATTAATTTTACAACGGGACAATAGCACAAAAAACGATAAAAAAAAATCCGCGAGATCCTGGTTTCGAGAGGATAATGTCCGAGCTTCTAACTCGGCTAGCTTAGTGTCTAAATCTCAACTCTCTAAAACATCTTTGGAAGGACATCGACAACATAATAGTCAAGCAGAAAATGCCTCGAAACTTCGAATAACTATGTGGAAAAATTACAGCATCTACCTGGACGAATATTCAGTTGGTTGGTGCCATAGTTCGGTTGCTTCAATGCCTCGTCGTTGTGCTGCTATAATCAATTACAAACGAAGTCCAGCAAAAGTAATAGTCATGTATTTTCATAAGATGTATGTAAATTATTTACTTGACTTTTATTCTCAAACATGTACATTTTGGTGTGTGTGTGTGTGTGTGTGTAACTTTTGGAATATATGTATAAGATAACAGACAAATATTTTCCTAAAGATGTCTTTCGCCATTATGACGAAATATTTTCGCATAATCAATTTGAGAGTTAGGTGCGTGTAGATTACTGTAAATAAATTTGCCTGCGTTTGCAGGGTAAACATACCCACTCCCTCTTCTCATTTGCGATGCATTTGTATGCCCAGTCGACGTTAATGAAAAAACATTTCCTCGACACATGACTGGAAATAATTTAAAACTACTTTCGAATTAATAGGTTATATATGTTACGGCCTCTTTGCAAAAGGGCCCAAAAGCCTGCCTTTTTGCATAATGGCATTAAATGCCAGGCCACTTTGCGAACAGGCCAGCATATTGGCCATTTTGCAAAATAACTGGTAATCCTGCCGGCCATTTTGCGAAAAAGCACAACTTCAGTTAAGAGATTCAATCCAGTTCGATACAGCTTCGGAGGAGTCCTGTCGTATATCCTTCGAAGCCGTGTCGAACTGGACATTGAATGTCCGGTTAGGTCAACTGTCCGCCCTTGATGATTGGTTAGATTAAGTAGTGATATTTTCGTTGTTTAACGAAAATATCACGACTTTAACCTAACCAATCGTCAAGGGCGGACAGTTGACCTAACCGGGCATTCAATAATTTCAGTTTCAATAATTTCAATCGAACTGGATTGAATCTCTTAACTGAAGTTGTGCTTTTTCGCAAAATGGCCGGCAGGATTACCAGTCATTTTGCAAAATGGCCAATATGCTGGCCTGTGGCAAAGTGGCCTGGCATTTAATGCCATTATGCAAAAAGGCTGGTTTTTTTGGGCCTTTTACTAAAAGGCCGTAATATACACACACTTTAGTTGTCAGTTTCGTACGCTCACCTGGTTAACCTCGGGGTAAAGGTGCCAGGCTGTATCTGCACAACTGAAGGGCGTGGGTTCGCATCCCGGCCAGCACTTTGTAGTTTCAGATTTGGGCAAATAAGGTGTTTCCTGCGATCCTTCCTTCGGGGGATCGTAATCCAGATTCCACCTTAAACTGTAAGCCCTTCTCCTACAATGCGGGGGTGGAGTGGCAGCAAGTTTGACCTTGGTCTGAATGAACGATTCGGGCAGAAGTGTGTGGGTGTGTGTGTGGTGTGTGTGTATTATATAATATATATATATATATATATATATATATATATATATGTATATATATATATGTATGTATATATATATATATATATATATGTATGTATGTATGATGTATGTATATATATATATATATATATATATATATATATAATATATATATATATATATATATATATATATATATATATATATAAGCACACCGGACAAAAAATTAGTCACCCCTCTCAGAATGTACCTAATAACGTGTGACGGCGCCTCTGGCCTTGGTGACGGCGCCTCTGGCCTTGATAACCGCGCGAATCCGGCGAGGCAGAGACTCTACGAGGTTGTGCATGTACTGAACATCGATTTGCTGCCACTCGTTCATCAGCCGGTCCCGAAGTTCCGCCAGAGTCCGCGCTTCACTTTCTGTTTCCAGCCTGAACAACACCTTCGACGCATTCAGGATTAAAGGCTTCATTGGACCTGCGATGTACTCGTCGCCTCCCATCATTGGAGAACAAACAAAACGGGACTCATCGGACCAAATTACACGTTTCCAATCTGCCGCAGTCCAGTTTTTGTGCCTCTGAGCCCATTTATAACGTGCCAATTTGTGACTTGCTGTTAACAGCGGCCTCTTCCGTGGTACCCTGCTCCAGATGTCCATCGCATGCAGTTCTCGTCGCAATGTCCGTTCGGAAATTGGTCGCTGGAGAACCTCATTGGTTTCTTGGAGCAATTGTTCTCTGGTTTGAAAACGATTTGCAGTTACTAGACGAGAAACATGGCGGCGGCCCCTATTGTCGAGAATTGTTTCTGGCCACAGTTACGCCGTCGATTGTCAGTTGATTGCGAACTACACCACTCTTTGTAAACTCGCTGGAGAGTACGCGTTGACACACCAACAAATTGGGCTACTTCAGACATTTTGTGTCCGTGGGCTCTGCCAAACACGATGGCTCCTTTTTGCCACTGAGTAACGTCTGCCTCACGACCCATTTTGCAGACTATATCCAACACACACTTTGTTCTTCACCACCTCACGAAACAGATCTGATCCTGTGTGCTACGTCACCGCTACTTGTCACTTACCAATGCTACATCAGCGCCCTCTGTGTGACCTTGAACTTCCTACTATCGGTGCTATTAGGGGTGACTAATTTTTGTCGGTGTGCTTATATATAAGCAAACAACCAAAAGGAAAAGGAAACACGAAGTCCGAGCGCTTTCGTGATATATTCACATCTTCAAGGAGGAAAAAAAAAAAAAAAAAAAATGAAGATGTGAATATATCACGAAAGCGCTCTGACTTCGTGTTTCCTTTTCCCTGTGGTTGTTTGCTTATTAATAAGATCACGTGTATTCTGTGATTTTAGTGCATATATATATAATGAGGGTGGATAAACAGTGGTGGTATGAAGTGTGATAGGGAAAAATTAAAGTAAATAATAATGATTTTTAAATACATGACTATAAACTGAAACGTTTGAAATTGCAAATGCTTCCGTTTTTGGTCCCGTTTGTATAGAGCAGTGGTCCGCAACCTGGGGTCCACGAACCCCCTTAGACGTCCGTCAATTAGTTTCAGGGGTCGTAGAAGACGAGGGATATATTCTAATTCACACAAAATTTAGGGGTCCTAAAAAATAATCAATATTTTTCTATGGGGGCCACGAGTATAGAGCGAGTCTGGGAGTAGTATGAATGTACGTGTTTCATACCGGTAGACTCGTGCAGTCGTGCTGCTTTGGTGAAGAAACAAAATCGTGGTGAATATTATTGATCCTGAAGAATCATACTCTTCATACATCTGGCTGATGATAACAATTAGAGGTGTCATTAGTGATGAATTACGTACGGAAGCCTCGTCAGTGCGTTGACACTTTATATACTGGAAGCGATGCTGTGGGCTGTTCGTACCCTGAAAAAGTGTACGAGTAGAATAATATATGAAACCGTTCTTCTCCTTCCTCTTAAACTTTACAGTCGTCTCAATTGTTAAAACATTGATTGACGGGGGGGGGGGGTATATATATATAATATTATAATATGCGAGAGCGAGAGCAACGATAGGACATTGTACAGTACGCCATATGCATAACTGCTTCTCGTCAGGTTTTGAAGACTCGTGACTTTTATAACGAGTTTTGAGGCTAAATTTTAATTCTTTTCCCTATTTATGGCAGTCTCTGGTTGTAAAAAGATCGTAAAAAACGGCTTATTGGAACCGAAATTGTCGCCGCGAGAAAGCGAATGAATAACGCTTGAAAATTAAGCATCGCTTCCCGGAATACTCAATGAAAAAAAAGGAATATAACAACGCGATGTATGGAGGAATTTCGCGTCTATTTCATTGGTACTTAATTCAGTCCATATGTAGAAAGGTGTTCGCTCAGTCAGGTAGCTTTGTTATGCGGTTTTTTAATGCAGGGGACGTATTATGCCTCAGCCTGGGTGCCAGAAGGTCCAATATATATAATATATATAAATTTATATATATATTATATATATATATATATATATATATATATTATATATATATATATATATATATATATAATATATATATTATATACAGGGTGGGCGTAAGTTTCCATACATAGGAAAAATTAAACGTTTGTTTTTATGTTTCAGATACCCTAAGAATATGCGTTTGACGTAGGATCTTGTTTACTGATGAAGCAAATTTTTACGTCAATGGAGAGGTTAATCGGCAAAACATACGTTATTGGAGTAATGCTAACCCTAACTGGCTGAGTCCGACGAAGATGCAAGGTGCCGGTAAAGTGATGGTGTGGGCCGGGATATGGGGTGACAGAATTATTGGACCAATTTTTGTCAGTGGAAATCTTAATGCCGAAAGGTATCTTAACATGTTGCAAGAAGAGATTTTCCCATCCCTGCTAAACGAGGAAGGTAACTTCCCAGTTTACTTCCAGCAAGATGGAGCTCCACCTCATTATGGTCTTCACGTGCGTCGGTATTTGGATCAGCAGCAGTTTCCAGATGCTTGGATTGGTCGGCGTGGTCCTGTGGAGTGGCCTCCCAGATCCCCAGATCTCACCCCCTTGATTTCTATCTTTGGGGGCACTTGAAGGCCATGGTGTATCAGGAAAAGATACGAGACATAAATCATCTAAAGGAACGTATCACCAACGCCATTACAAGCATAACGTCAACTGTGCTAATGCGTGTTCATCAACAGTGGGGAACACGTATTGAAATGTGTTTTCAAAACAATGGCAACCATGTAGAGCATATTATATAAATAAAAATGGTTGTCCATAAAAAAATGTTTATTTTTCCTATGTATGGAAACTTACGGCCCACCCTGTACTATATATGCTGCAAATCCAAAAGAAAAAAGATTCCAAGGCCTTTCGTGTATTCAGAGCTACACCTCGTCAGGGAATAGCTCTGAATACACGAAAGGCCTTGGAATCGTTTTTCTTCTTCCTTGTGGGTTTGCAGCATTCATTCATTTCACGTGTTTAATTGTGAAATTAATCCCATATATATATATATATATATATATATTACACACACACACGCACGCAAATGTTGGGAGTGGTAATTTTGCAACGTTCATGAATGTTTTAATTGGTAGTCTATTTTTAGTCGTCGATTTTGTTCGTTGAGTAAAGCATAAACTTAAACAAGCCGATAACTGTGTTTGTACCTTTGCTATGCGTAATCTTTGCAACATCATTGGTTTTAATGTCAAAGGCTATGTCAGTGGAGTGGAGGGTAATTGGGCTCCGTTTTTGCCAGCCTCGATAGCACACTGCCACCTGTACCCCAGCCTCCCATTCTCTCTCTCTCTCTCTCGTTAATAGCAGAAAGCCAATTAAAAATTCTGTAGGCCCCCTAAAAGATAGAAATGGCGTACTGAAATTCAATGATAAAGATATAGCTAATACGTTAAACGAGTTCATTACAGCCTTCACGGAGGAAGACTCATTTGAAGTGCCAAGTCCTCGGATTGCATATGACGGTGACCATCCGGTAGAGACCATAAGTTTTACGAGAAATGAGGTACAGCAGTTAATTGATAAGATGAATAAATACAAATCACTGGTCCCGACTTATTTCTTCCAAGGGTATTAAAAGAGGTTAGCCACAATGTTGTTGTCGACTTAGTAACCATATTCAAATAATCAATCGAGTTAGGGAAAGTTCCAACCGATTAGAAGTTAGCAAATGTAACACCAATCTTTAAAATGGGTGATAGGGAAAAATCCTTGTAATTACCCCCAATCAGTTTAACATCGATTGTCGGTAAACTATTGGAATCCATCATTACAAAACGTATTGTGTATTACCTTGAATTTAACAATCTAATTTTTTATTCTCAACATGGATTTAGGCAACATAGATCCTGTCTGACAAACCTGTTAGAGTTTTTCCATATGCATACACTATACGATGCAAGTAGGGCAATAGATATAGTGTATCTGACTTTCAAAAAGCCTTTGACAAAGTCCCTCGCGCGAGATTGATGGCTAAAATCAGAGGACTAGGAATCACCGGGCTCGTTTCCAACTGGGTTGAGGATTGGTTACAAGATAGAAAGCAGAGAGTGGTAATGAATGGAGTGGCTTCAGAGTGGTCGCCCATCACCAGTGGTGTCCCATAGGGTTCCGTTCTGGGTCCTTTACTTTTTAACTGTATTTATGATATAGACGTCGGGCTTCTAAGTACAGTCTCCAAATTTGCAGACGATACGAAATTAGAAGGTAGTGTAGGTACTGAGGAGGGCGTAAGAACGCTTCAGAATGATCTTGACAGGTTGGGCGAATGGTCTGCTACTTGGCAGGTGCCATTCAACCTGGACACATGTAAGGTAATACATATAGGTTATAAAAACCTGAAGACCGATTATTCTCTCTTGGGAAGGAACTTGACTGAGACTGATCTAGAGAAAGACTTAGGAGTCTACAGTATATCAGCAATGATCTGAAACCGTCGAAGCACTGTGCAGAAGTCGAAAATATGGCCTTAAAAGTATTAGGTTATATTGAAAGACAGTTCCAGTTTCGGAACAAGGAGACTGTAATGGTGTAATGTCCCTTTATAATTCACTAGTCAGACCTCAACTGCAATACTGTGCGCAGTTTTGGTCTTCATCCCTCAGGAAGGATATAGAAAGGTTAGAAAGGGTACAAGCAAGGGCTACAAAATTGATCCCTTCAATGAGAATGCAAAACTATCAACGGAGATTGGAGGGCCTAAATCTGTTTATCTTAGAGACGAGGAGGTTGTGCAGTCAGCTTATTCAAGTCTTCAAGATGCTCAATGGAATAGACAGGGTAGATTACAGAAACTTATTCTCACTTAATGCCAATCCGACAAGAAATAATGGGTTTAAACTGGAACTAAAGACATTTAGAACCTCTGTCTGCGGGAATTTCTTTCTTTTCCTATAAAATGGTTAATATCTGGAATCAACTTCCTTCAGAGGTCGTTTCCAGCCAGTGTAAATGTGTTTAAAAATAGGCTAGACAAAGTACTGAATACTCTCATGGTTTAAGACTAAAACATAACGTAACTCTGCAGGAGTTCGCTTGCACGATGTCTCTGTGGGCATGCTAATTATAGAGCTTTTTATATATTCTCTACTTTCCTGTAAAATTTCCTTGGCTACTTTTCCGGGTCAAGGTATTTTCTTCAACCTTTTTCCGTACCTGCCTCTGGCAGGCAGGCAGGGAGGGAGCGGAGGGTGAGGAGAGAGCCTTATACTTTTCTATCCAGTTTTCTTCTACTGCTAGGATAGCTGAAAGAAAAATAAACTTGTTTAATAACAGGAACCTCCCAGAGTGGACCGGAAGGTCTCTGAGGCTTCCTCTTGCCCTTGTATCTCTCTCTCTCTCTCTCTCTCTCTCTCTCTCTCTTCTCTCTCTCTCTCTCTCATATATACACGACTATGTATTACCAAATTCATCTCTCACTCTTGGCGTTAAAGAGTCAAAACTTAGAGGAACTTTTTTCTTAAAAGTTTGACGTAATTTGTTTTTTATGAATTATTTTTATGATCGCTGAGGCCTCCCTGCCTCTCTCTCTTCGTTGATCCCTCGTTCTCTCCCACCTTAATATCATAATCCCATTTAAATCGATGAATTTTAAAATTGCAAAAATTCGTTAGCGGAAGAGAGACCAAAATTAATTAGCCTTTGGAAATTTGAACGGACGCGGTCCTCTTTTATCTTTGCTTTAAAATTGCTTCAAACTTCTTTAATTTGCTTTTATTAAATTTATGTATAATAAAATTTTAATAAATTTAGATGACCGACCAAGGTTAGTTAACTAAATTTTTTTATATAAATTTATTTATAATAATTATGGCCTCGGTTATTGTACGATACGATTCTACGATGTTATAAGCGTTATAGCAGCTTTAATGACAAAAAATACAGTGTCCCAAAAGTCGGTGTGCACTTCTACAAATGATTCGGGCACTAGGTCTACAGTGATTTTTGAGACACCCTGTAGTATTACCATAATTTATATTGAATAATTAATGCTTGGGAAACTTTAGTTGAAACTTTTAATTGAAAACAGATGCACGCACAAAAACGAAGGAATTAATGATTTTTTTTTTTATTCTTTGTCTGATATAAAAAGTATTCAGTTGAGATGAACTTTAAGAAAACCAGTTTTGCCTTTAAATAACTCCCATCTCGTTTTTTTTTTTTTCTCTATTTATTCCTTTTAGTGAAATATATAATAATTTCGTGTGTGTGTATATATGTATATACAGGGTGATCAAAAAGTAACGCAACCCATGGGAAAACGATTTATTTCAGAGCAAGTGCTGGAAGTGGGCACCGTTCTGTGCTTCACACAAGTGGATACGGCGATTCATGTTCTTAAAGACCCTTAAAGATCCAAGGTGTATTTCATCTTTTTCATATATTCACCACCTGCAACAGAAGGAAAAATCAATTATGTGCGTTTCTCCATGGGTTGCGTTACTTTTTGATCACCCTTATAACCTTTGGTTAGCTTCCGCCCGAATTGTTCATTCTGACGAAGGTCAAGCTTTTCACTCCACCTTAGACCTACAGTTAACGTGGAATCCGAACCACGCCCATCAGCAGCCCAGCGTCTTAACCACTGGGCCACCTAGGGTACCCATTTATCTACCAACCACTTCCTTTATTGTGTGGAAGGATGAACAGCTGGGTTTTGCTGCGCGCCGGCTGCCGTCGGGTCTCAAACCCAGGGCCGATGGATTCGTAATTTCGTAGTCAGCGACGCTAAACACACACACACACACACACACACACACACACACACACACACACACACACACACACGCACGCGAGTATACATAATGTTATCGAAACGAGTCCTTATATAGATTACAAAGCCATATATTGTACATCAGGAATTTGTGTTTGTTACACGTAACGTGTTGGACGTAGAAATATTTTGGTGGTTTAATTGTTCAATGCGAATGTTGTGAACAGGTGTTGTTAGACGGGTTGATTAAAATCTCAGCCTCGCAAATACGGTAGTTCATAACTGGAGTCGGGGACACGTGTTGGACCAGCAATAACTCTTGTTTGATACGCGTACCTATGACACTCTAAAAATTTCCGTTCTCGGTCGAGTCTTTGAGTTGACTGACCTCGTGTCGAATAAATAGGGAGAATGGTGAAACTAGCATTTCAGGAATCCTCTTTTCAGCCCCGGTTGAACTTTGTACACTTAGTCTAGTGGTACGATACGGACAGCAACTTGGGATGCCGCAATGACTCGCCTAATGTTCATTGAGGGACATCTTAATTCGGCTATTTCATCTTCAAGAAATATCATTACTTTATTCGTTCCAACAATGTATTGTTGGAAATTTGGTAGAGGAGGATCGTGCTACGCTTTACAAATCGGAAATCATCACTTGGGAAAGGGAGGGACCCGCTAGGGGTCCTTTTTTTAGGTACCTAGAAACCCCGGTTGGGTCAACAGTGTTCATTTTATTTGGATGCTGCTTTTTTTAAGTTTTACCAAATTGTATTGAATTTATATATATATATATTATATATATATACAGGGCGTCCCAAAAAAAATGTATACACACTTTAAATAATTATAAAGGCAGTGTTTATTAAAATACATTTCATTTTCAAAAGTAATAGAATCTACAGACATTATTTAATTGTTTTGTCAACGCCTGTTTTCAAAACTGACGTCCGTTCTGGTCCAGGCACTGCTGATAACGCGAAGCAATGGAATCGCAAACATCACGAAACATTTCGTTTGGTATTGTGTGCATTCTCGTTCAATGGCTGTTCTCAATTCAGCGACTGTTGCAGGTTTTATAGCGTAGACTTTGTCTTTTAAGTATCCCCATAAAAAAAAGTCTAGTGGTGTGAGGTCTGGTGAACGCGGAGGGTATTCTACGAAACCCCTTCGTCCAATCCACATCCACATCGTGCCAAGTACCACTCGCAATACTCCACTCTTCGGTCCGGATCATCATCATCATCATCTTCATTAATAGCATGGACTAATCTTGGAATGTAACTTTTCCATTGACAGCGCTTCAAAATGCGTTGGACAGACGATTCTGAAATTCCTACCTCACGACTCGCTTGCCGCACAGATTTTCTTGGACTTTGGTGATACGTTTCCAGTACTCTTTCTTGCTTTGTGGGGCTTGTCGATGTCCGTGGTCTTCCGGAACGCTTCTTGTGGACATTCTGAACAGTTCCATCGGCTTCAAACGTATCTCTAATTCGAGTGATGGTAAGTCGCGTTGGTGGATCTGTTTGAAACTCCCTCCTAAACTGTCTTTGCACTTCAACTGCGTTTTCACACTTCCAGTAGCATTTTAGAATGAATTTCCTTTGTTCAAAGCTTAGTCTGACTGCCATTATTAATTCTAATGGGCTTAACTTGGAAAGAAAGAAACATCAATTGAGCTATCAGCTGTTAAAGTGTGTATACATTTTTTTGGGACGCCCTGTATATATATATATATATATATATATATATAAAATGACTAAATTGAGTGAATAGAATCGAACCCGCATACGCGTAGTTTCGAAAGCTCTCCACTATACTTAACGAAAAAGGCACAAACGTTCGTTCGCTCTCAACTTCCACTCGAAAGTTGCCCAATGATTCTCGAAGACAGTATTTGAATGGCAACTTTATGCGGCGTATGTCGCTGCTTCGCTTTCATAGGGAAGAGATCGTGCGCTGGTTTTGCTCTTACTGTAGCCGCGTCCTCCGTTCAGCTTTATAGTCGATTTAAAGTGGAAGGAGACTCCCGATTCTCCTTTTGTTTCTGTCGCGATGCGAAGTGATGCTTAAAGTACCCGCAATGAACATTCGCAACTTCTTCATAACCGGAAACCGAAACCAAAAAAGGAATTATCCGAAATACTCAAATATATCTTCACCCTTTCACATTTCGCTGCATTTCAATCATTGAGGGTGTGTACACTATTAATTAACGCTGTATTTCACTTGTGACCATATATTTGTGTGTGTGTGTGTGAAAGCTGGGATTTATTTTATTTTTGTCTACCACCTTTGTGTTAGATTTAACAATGAAAATATTTACCCGTTCATGTTATTACTTTATTATTTACTATTTTTTATTATTGTAAGTAGTAGTAGTAGTAGTACTACTAATAATAATAATTTACTATTTATTATTATCGTTAGTAGTAGTGCTAATAATAATAATGGTATTGTATGTATGGATGAGAGTTAATAACCATCGTATTCCGTTCTAAGTTCGTGTTCACTTCCAGCAACCTCTTCTCTCTCCCGCATTTCCTTTCGGGTCTTCCTGATTCCTTCCTCACGAATTCAAAAGGCTGGATTTGTTGCGATTCGGACGCAGCGGTGACGCGTGTTCGAACTCGTTTTCGGAATCGTGTTTGACATTCCATCAAAAGCGTCCAGTTTCATTGTGGGCAGAGCTTACACCCGCGTTTGTTTGTGTGTACTTTGAAGATAAAAAGCTGAAAACACTCATTAACTGACGACCATGACAGTCACAAATTATTTTATTTCATTTAATTATTTCAGAAATATATATATATATATATTATATATATATGTGTGTATATATATATATATATATATATATATATATATATATATATATATATATATATATATATGTATATAATATATAATTTAATGAATTTTTTTTTAAGAATAAATTTTGGCCGCCAAATATTGTCGTGTTAAGAAGTTTATGATGTTGCACGCAATAACGTGCCAATATGTTGTATAATTCTTGACTCGTTAATGCCTCTGAAAATAATATATAAAGTATTATAAATAGTTAAATGCACTTATTTTTTTACGGACTTTTATTACTGAAAGATTTAATTAAGAAACTTCGGTACTGATCACTCGTTTTGTTTCTAAGTCGTGGTTCCTTTTTTTAAACATATTTTCCAAATGTTTCGAACATGTCCGAAAATTAAAGGGAAGAATGCCATTATTTAGCTTCCCCTCTTCCTCACGATTCACGAGACTTTCGCGAAACGAGCTAGTCGTTGCACGCTTTATCGACAAGTTTTCCGTGGATTATACAGTGCGTTCGAAAAGTGTGTCCGCAGTCAACGTGCTTGTCAAAAGTATTTGACAACAAGCGTAGACGAGTTGCTCTGTGCCCGCAAAATGGTGGAAAACACTTTCAACACACGCTGCAAAATCAAAAGGTTATGTAATAAAATTACTAAATCATGGTTGAATGAAAACATTGTAATTTTTCAATTTCCTATGCGTTTAACATAGCACTGCGGAGAAACTTCGAACGCACTGTATAATAAGTTCATGCGGATTTGGTCATTAAGTATAGAATGTTTCGCGAAGACCGCACCCGTGGGGAGGGGGGAGGGGTACTAATATACGTGAGGGACACGTTGAGTCCGGTTGTCTGCCAGTTCCGGTCGGAACGGGAGCTGCTTGGCGTCGATCTGAACATGGGAGGGACGAACTATAGGTTAATCTTGGTGTACAGACCTCCGCATCATCATCTCGAGGAGGATACAGCCATGTACACCGAACTTCGTAGCCTGCTAGGGGATAGGGTGTGTGTGTGTAGTTTTAGGAGACTTCAACTGTCGCGGCATAAAGTGGGAAGACAGGACTGCTGATGCTGAAGGGAGGAGGCTAGTTGACTTTGCTGATGAGAACTTCCTGACTCAGTGGGTCAATGAGCCTATACTAGGCGAAAGCGTTCTAGACTTAGTATTCACGACCGAAGACAACCTCGTTGATGAATCGTTGGGCGGGAGTGATCACGGTCTGATTAGGTTTCGTGTGTGCGTCCCTTGGGTGAAGCGTAGTAACTCGAGAGGAGGTAAGCTCGATCTCCGGCGGGCGGACTTTATCCTCTGGGATAGCGTAGGTGAGATGGGGTTAGAGGTCGGCGGCGATGTTGAGGGAGTGTCAAGTGCATTCCGGGGACGAGTTTATGGTGCTGCAGTCTGCTGCCATACCCTCAAAACCGGTCACCCCTGCTTCAACGCAGCCTAAGTGGTTCAATCGTGACATCGCTTCGGCTATCCGAAATAGGAAAGTAGCGTATAGGAGGGTGAAGGCCAATCGTTCCCATGAGAACACTGAAGCGTATGTCCGCCTTTGTAGGGAAGTGAAGGCGAAGGTTAGGCTAGCGAAACGTAACGAAGAACTAGGGTGGCAAGCCTCTGCAAGGGGAACCCTAAGGAGTTCTTCAGTTATGTTAATAGTAGAAAGCCCATGTACTTAATGAGTACTTTGCGGGAGTGTTCACCAAGGAGGACACTCGCATCATCTCCGAGCCAGGCGTCAGGCACGAAGGTGCTGGCCTGGATAGTGTTCGATGTACCGCGACAGTCGTTGCCGATAGAATAGACAAACTGAGCGCGTTTAAGGCTCCTGGGCCAGACCAGTTTCTCCCCAGAGTGTGGCAGGAGGTGCGCGACCAGGTGGCTCCTCACCTGGCTACAGTCTTCAACAGATCGTTGGAGACGGGCCAGGTACCTGGTGACTGGAGGGAAGCCAACGTGACCCCTATCTTTAAGAAAAGAGATCACGAAAGTCCAGGGAACTATCGTCCCATTAGTCTCACTTCAGTTGTAGGTAAATTATTAGAGGGGATAGATATATAGCGGATAGGATCGTTGACCATTTGGATTTGTAAAAGCTGCTTGGGGACTCCCAACATGGGTTTAGACGGCATAGGTCGTGTCTCACCAACTTGCTCGAGTTTTTCCACGTCATGTTGAGTGAGTATGAAAAGAGTAGGGCGATTCATATACTTTATCTCGACTTTCAGAAAGCCTTTGATAAGGTACCTCACCGCCGGCTAATGGCGAAAGTGCGCGCGCTGGGTATCGGTGGGGAATTAGGTAGGTGGATTGAAAACTGGCTGAAGAATAAGCGGCAGAGGGTTGTAATTAAAGGGGCTAGTTCGGGTTGGGCCTCGGTCACTAGCGGGTTTCCTCAGGGTTCCGTTTTGGGGCCGCTGTTGTTTATCATTTACATAAATGATATAGACGGTGGCATCGTCAGTCGGCTCGCCAAATTCGCTGATGACACCAAGTTTGGGGCCAATGTTGGGACGCCGGAGGCGATCGAGCAACTGCGTGCGGGCCTAGGTAGGATAGGGGAGTGGTCCTAAAAATGGCAAATGCCGTTTAACTTGGGTAAATGCAAAGTGATGCACATTGGCTACGCCAATCACAAGTCGGACTACTCGATGTTGGGGAGTAATATCGAGGCGACTGATTTGGAAAAGGACTTGGGTGTGCTAATTAGCAGCGACCTTAAGTTTACCAAACTGCGTAGAGGTGGAAAAGAAAGCCCAGAAGCTGTTGGGTTATATCAGGAGGCAATTTCAGTTTCGGAACAAGGAGATTGTACTCTCTGTACAATTCCCTGGTTCGGCCGCACCTGGAGTATGCTGTGCAGTTCTGGTCGCCCACCCTCAGGAAAGATATTGAGTGGCTGGAGCGAGTGCAGGCGAGGGCCACAAAGTTAATCCCTTCCGTTAGGCAAATGGGCTACAATCGACGCTTAGGGCCCCTGAACTTGTTTTCGCTGGAAATTCGGAGGCTGTGCGGTCAACTGATCGAAGTTTTCAAGCTCTTACGCGGGTTCAACGATGTCGATTTTAGAAGCATGTTTAGTTTAAATGATAACCCAACTCGCAACAATGGTTGGAAGTTGGATTTGAAACGGTTTAGGAGTAGTGGTGTGGGAATTACTTTACCTATAAGATCTGTGACACGTGGAACAGGCTACCTTCAGTAGTTGTGAACAGTTCCTCTGTGGATCAGTTCAAGAAAAGTTAAACCAAATCTTGCACACTATTTCAGGGTGTAGAAAATTTTCCCTGGCACCCGTTGCCATTGGTACCTCCTCGGTATGGGCCGCAAGGCTTTTTGAGGTACTTTTCCTTGTAACTCCTTGTAACTCATCGGTATGGGCCGCAAGGCCTTTTGAGGTACTTCTTGTCCTTGTATCTCTCTCTTAACTATAGGTTAATCTTGATGTACAGACCACCTCATCTCCTACTCGAGAAGGATACAGCCCTGTACACCGAACTCCGTACCTGCTAGGGGACAGGGTGTGTGTAGTTTTAGGAGACTGCAACTGTCGCGGCATAAACTTGGAAGAGAGGACTGCTGATGCCGAAGGGAGGAGGCGAGTTGACTTTGCTGATGAGAACTTCCTCACTCAGTGGGTCAATGGGCCTACACGAGGCGAAAGCGTTCCAGACTTAGTATTCACGACCGAAGACAACCTCGTTGACGAATCGTTGTGCGGGAGTGATCAAGGTCTAATTAGGTTCTGTGTCTGCGTCCCTCGGGTGAAGCGTAGTAACTCGAGAGGCAGTAAACTCGATCTACGGCGAGCGGACTTTGTTGGCCCCCGGGATAGCGTAGGTGAGATGGGGTTAAAGGTCGGCGCCGATGTTGAGGGAGTGTGGAGTGCATTCCGTGACCAGTTTATGGTGCTGCAGTCTGCTGCCGTACCCTCAAAACCGGTCACCCCTGCTTCAACGCAGCCGGAGTGGTTCAGTCGTTACATCGCTTCTCCTATCCGAAATAGGAAAGCTGAGTATAGGAGGGCGAAGGCCAATCGTTCTCATGAGAACACTGAGGCGTACCCTATGTCCGCCTTTGCAGAGAAGTGAAGGCGAAGGTTAGGCTAGCGAAACGTAACGAAGAACTCCGGGTGGCAAGCCTCTACAAGGGGAACCCTAAGGAGTTCTTCAGTTATGTTAATAGTAGAAAGCCCATCAGAAGCATGATATTCCCGTTAAAGGACCCCAGCGGCGCGCTGGGGATCTCCGACGCGAACATCGCTAATGTGGTGAATGAGTACTTTGCGGGAGTGTTCGCCAGGGAGGGCACCCGCGTCATCCCCGAGTCAGGCGTCAGGCACGAAGGTGCTGGCCTGGATAGTGTTCGGTGTGCCGCGACAATCGTTGCCGATAGAATAGACAAACTGAGTGCGTTTAAGGCTTCTGGGCCAGACAAGTTCCTTCCCAGAGTATTGCGGGAAGTGCGTGACCAGGTGGCTCCCACCTAGCTACAGTCTTCACCAAATTGTTGGAGACGGGCCAGGTGCCTGGTGACTGGAGGGAAGCCAACGTGACCCCTATCTTGAAGAAAGTGGATCACGGAAGTCCAGGGAACTATCGTCCTATTAGTCTCACTTCAGTTGTAGGTAAATTATTAGAGGGGATAATAGCGGATAGGATCGTTGACCATTTGGATTCGTACAAGCTGCTTGGGGCCTCCCAACATGGGTTTAGGCGGCATAGGTCGTGTCTCACCAACTTGCTCGAGTTTTTCCTCGTCTTGTGGAGTGCGTACGATAAGAGTAGGGCGATTAATATACTTTATCTCGACTATGAGAAAGCCTTTGTTTGATAAGGTACCTCCCCGCCGGCTTATGGCCAAAGTGCGGTGCGTGCGTTGGGTATCGGTGGGAAAGTAGGTAGCTGGATTGAAAACTGGATAAAGAATAGGCGGCTGAAGGTTGTAATTAAAGGGGCTAACCCGTGTTGGCCTCGGTCACTAGCGCGGTTCCTCAGGGTTCCGTTTTGGGGCCAGTGTTGTTTATCATTATCATAAATGATATCGACATTGGCATCGTCAGTAGGATCGCCAAATTCGCTGATGACACGAAGCTTGGGGCCAATGTTGGAGCGTCCGAAGCGATCGAGTATCGATGGGAAAGTAGGTAGCTGGATTGGAAACTGGCTGAAGAATAGGCGGCGATCGAGCAACTGCGTGCTGACCTACGTAGGATAGGAGAGTGGTCCAAAAAATGGCAAATGTCGTTTAACTTGGGTAAATGCAAGGTCATGCACTGGCTACGCCAATCCCAAGTCGGACTACTCTATGGGGAGTGATATCGCGGCATTGATTTGGAAAAAGACGGGTGAGCTAATTAGCATGGACCTTAAGTTTACCATACAATGCGTAGAGGTGAAAAAGAAAGCCCAGAAGCTGTTGGGTTATATGAGGAGGCAATTTCGATCCCGGAACAAGATTATATTCTCCCTCTAGAATTCCCTGGTTCGGCCGCACCTGGAGTATGCTGTGCAGTTCTGGTCGCCCATCCTCAGGAAAGATATTGAGAGGCTGGAGCGAGTGCAGGCGAAGGCCACAAAGTTAATCCCTTCCGTTAGGCATATGGGCTACAATAGACGTTTACGCGCCCTGAATTTGTTTTCGCTGGAAACTCGGAGGCTGCGCGGTAAACTCATCGAGGTTTTCAAATTCTTACGCGGATTCAATGATGTCGATTTTAGAAGCATGTTTAGTTTAAATGATAACCCAACTCGCAACAATGGTTGGAAGTTGGATTTGAAACGGTTTAGGACTAGTGTGTGTGGGAATTACTTTACCTATAAGATCTGTGACACGTGGACTAGGCTACCTTGAGAAGTTATGAACAGTTCTTCTGTGAATCAGTTCAAGAAAAGGTTAGACCGAATCTTGCACACTATTTAAGGGTGTATGATTTTTTTCCTGGCACCCGTTGCCATTGGTACCTCCTCGGTATGGGCCGCAAGGCCTTTTGAGGTACTTCTTGACCCTTGTATCTCCTTGTAACTCACTCTCTCTCTCTCTCTCTCTCTCTCTCTCTCTCTCTCTCTCTCTCTCGTACACACACACACATTTGATTTCAGGAAGAAGCAGAAATTTGATTTTAATATGGTTTATTTGGTGTTGAGGATAAAAAGTTCGTTCATATTTTCCCTTGTATTAAATTTATTTAATCCTTGATAATTTGTTCATTTAAGGATTATATATACAGTATATATATATATATATATGAAAATTATTTCACGAAAGTAACATGTGAAAAATATTTATGATGAATAAAACCACGAAGGAAAGGAAACACAGAGTGGTGCTCAAGCGCTTTCCTCCAATGACATCCTCAAGAACACTGAAGTAAATAAAGAGTTCAAGACTATATATAGGCAGTGGTGGGCACGCGCAACAATTTTTGTAGCGCCGCAACCGCAACCGCAACCGCAACTCTGCTGAAATAGTTGCGCCGCACGCGCAAGCGCAACCCTTTTCAAAAAGTTGCGCCGCAAGCGCAAGCGCAACCAAAAATGTTGCGCCGCAAGTTGCGCCGCAACTTTTTGCGGCGCAACTGCCCACCTTTGCATTTAACGTATATCTGCAGTGGTGGGCACGCGCAACAATTTTTGTAGCGCCGCAACCGCAACTCTGCTGAAATAGTTGCGCCGCACGCGCAAGCGCAACCCTTTTCAAAAAGTTGCGCCGCAAGCGCAAGCGCAACCAAAAATGTTGCGCCGCAACTGCCCACCTTTGTATATAGGTTACAAAAAAAAAATCTATATATAATAAATATAGAAATAAAAATTGTTGGAGGAGCATACAAATTTGTAAGGAAAACTACCAACTTTAGCACTTTGCCCGAATTCAACACAAGATCAAATGGATTATTTACAACCAATTTTATAGATAATGCCTGAATGATATATAGGTCAAAAAAAAAAAATAATAAATTGAAAAATAAAAGTTACAAGGGGAGCATACAAATTTATAAGGGAAAATTACAAAAGTTTTAGCACTCTGCACTTCTTGTCTAAATCCATTCTGAACGAATTCAAAACAACGGGATCGAATTGAAAAAGACCTTTGCTCATGTTAAAGTTATTTGTAAGTTGGATAATAGCAGACTCAAGAATATTTCTATTAACAATGTTGCTAGAGTGAAACAAAACTGAAGCATTATTCCAATCAATACAATGGGATAACTCTGACAAATAGACAAAAAGGGCACTGGACGACTGTCCCTTTCTAACGGAATATTGATGCTGTTTTACACGCGTATGCAAATCCTTTCCCGTCTGACCAATGTAAAAGGAATCACATTGTTTACAACCAATTTTATAGATAATGCCTGAATTATTGGTAGGCTATTTTTTACTATGATATTTTTCACAATATTGTTATATGAAAATACTACATTAATATCCAAAAGGTTAAGTACATTAGCAATGCCTAAAAAGTCCTGGAAAAATGGAAGTACTAAAATATTCTTTGACAAAGTGCGAGTGTTATTATTCACACGATAGAAGGTTCGTTTTGCCTTGTTAAGACAAGATTCCATAAACGCAGTTGGGTAGCACAGATCACTTCCAATACCGTTGATTTTTTCCAATTCGGCATCGATGTATTCCGGACTGGCGATCCGAAGAACGCGGAAAAACATTAAAGAAAATATGGCCTCCTTAATGGGCTCTTAGGATCGCCAGTCTGGAATACATCGATGCCGAATTGGAAAAAATCAACGGTATTGGAAGTGATCTGTGCTACCCAACTGCGTTTATGGAATCTTGTCTTAACAAGGCAAAACGAACCTTCTATCGTGTGAATAATAATACTCGCACTTTGTCAAAGAATATTTTAGTACTTCCATTTTTCCAGGACTTTTTAGGCATTGCTAATGTACTTAACCTTTTGGATATTAATGTAGTATTTTCATATAACAATATTGTGAAAAATATCATAGTAAAAAATAGCCTACCAATAATTCAGGCATTATCTATAAAATTGGTTGTAAACAATGTGGTTCCTTTTACATTGGTCAGACGGGAAAGGATTTGCACACGGGTGTAAAACAGCATCAATATTTCGTTAGAACGGGACAGTCGTCCAGTGCCCTTTTTGTCCATTTGTCAGAGTTATCCCATTGTATTGATTGGAATAATGCTTCAGTTTTGTTTCACTCTAGCAACATTGTTAATAGAAATATTCTTGAGTCTGCTATTATCCAACTTACAAATAACTTTAACATGAGCCAAAGGTCTTTTTCAATTCGATCCCGTTGTTTTGAATTCGTTCAGAATGGATTTAGACAAGAAGTGCAGAGTGCTAAAACTTTTGTAATTTTCCCTTATAAATTTGTATGCTCCCCTTGTAACTTTTATTTTTCAATTTATTATTATTTTTTTTTTTGACCTATATATCATTCAGGCATTATCTATAAAATTGGTTGTAAATAATCCATTGATCTTGTGTTGAATTCGGGCAAAGTGCTAAAATTGGTAGTTTTCTTAGAAATTTGTATGCTCCTCCCACAATTTTTTTTTTATATTTATTATATTTTTTTGTAACCTATATATAGTCTTGAACTCTTTATTTACTTCAGTGTTCCTGAGGATGTCATTAGACGAAAGCGCTTGAGCACCAGTGTGTTTCCTTTCCTTCGTAGTTTTATTCATATATATGATATATATATATATATATATATATATATATATATATATATATATATATATATATGAGCTGAACCATTCCATCCGTTTTTTAATCAATTGCTGTTCCACTTGGAATTCTTACTCCAATCCCACGCAATTCCAATCTAATAAAATTTTCCATTCCAATTTCAGTTCCCAAAGAAGAATGTTTCAAAAATCTAGATCTTTTTTCATAAAAATCTTTGATTCCAATCCCGATGAACCCAAAACTTTTGATTTTATTTTAAATTTCGCCGAAAGTAATATATGTGGATTCATTATTTAGTATACAAATTGTTACTCTGTGTTTTGTAGCATTCAGCTTTAAAAGGAGTTTAATCTTCCACTTGAATGTGATAAGAAAAAGTCTTAAAACCAATTTGATTTCCGTATACTTTAAGGTAAAGAGACATTGGGTCTGGATAGTGATTAGATGGGAGACCGTCCTCTCCGTTCTTATTATGTAGCGGGTGACGTACGGTCGCCAACTCCGTAAGCTAGAATTCCTGGACAGAAATAAATGAATGTAAATAACCGTGTTCACATTTCACGCATTGAAAGCCCGGCAAAAGCCTGTTGTAACTCTGTACGAGTGTTTTTAAAGCTGTATTTGCTGACACTCGTAGATGACAGAAGTAGTTTTGGTTGTTCAAAGCATAGTTATAAAAGTCTCCCGCGGGCCATATCGGAGTTAAGACGCAGACGCACCCGCAGCTCTGACTTCACCAATTCATCTTTCATTCGTCACTTCGCAGTATCCCCATTAAACTAAATACCCTTTCGCAGTAAGCATTAGATACTGCGAGTGACAGCACAAATAACGTTACTTTGAACAGCTGAGTAGACTCCGAAACTGGTACTTTCTCGAAACTTTCAACGCGTCTTCTGTCAACACTGACTGAATCAGAACAGTTCGTTTTTCTGAGCTCCACGCAATACACAGACTCGTCAGTTGTCAAGTTGAGTTTTTTAACGACGTTAATCAGATCTTTCCATTGAATGTCCTCACTGAGGCTCAAACGTGATAGGGGTGTTTTGAATATACAATTTTCGAAGTCATACCATCGATTGATGTACCTTAAACATCTAGTGAAGTAATTTTTCCGAAGGCTAAAATATATTTCCAATCCCAGTAATATATAAATAAAATCCTGGACATTGATTGGACGATTGGCAACCATAGTAGCGACCCGTGGTTCGGATCCCACGTAAAGCTATTATAGGTCCCTTCCGTCATATGAGCTTAGATGTTGCGAAGGAAGTTAAACAACCCCATTATTACATTTGCTTTCAACCAGCGTCTCTGAGAATCTGATACAATGCCAATTCCGATCGCAGTCAGCATCACTCGAAGAAGACTGCAGCGAATTGACACGCAAACTTATCTTCATAACCGGTAATAGAAATTACCGTTTCTGTTACTAAACGGTCACAATTTGAAACATTAAATTATTTATACTCTTTTATTATTGAGTCGCGGGAGTTATTTTTTTTCATCATCTGAACGTTCGTTCTTATGATGACTTATTTATATTTGGCGTGGCATTTCGGAGTTCTCGTAAATCGCTCGGGGATTCTCTTCAGAATTCTCGTCGTGCATATAAATATGTACGGCAAATGCCATACAGTCGTATATCGCTTCTGAGCAATTTTTTATACTCTGATACCATTTTTTTACACTCTGATACCATTTTTTTACACCCTGATACCAGAAAGTTACGTTCTCTTTAGGATATTATGCAACTTTTTACACGCCTCAGTAATCTTGGACGCTCGTAAAATATTTTCAACCATGTTGTGAAAAGGACCATTGTTGAAGAGCTCAAAGCTCATTATTACGTTGATAATTTTTATGATAAATAAATTTGCCAATAAAACAACGTTTATTGTGTTCAAGTCGGTTTTAAGCGGATAACGGAATAATGTCGGTCTGCTCAAGGTCGACATATACCGGGTTGCCCAGAAAAAAGTAAGCTATTGCTTTTATCAACTATTATATTTACTATTGTCAAGATTTGCTTGCTTTTATACGATTTAAATAAATAATTGCTTTTATACGTAGCACTTTTGTCTTTTTTATAATATTTGTTTTTAATATACTCTATTTATCTTTGTTGCAGATTTTTCAAAAATATTTAATCACCCATCAAATGCCTTCATATAGTCAAGGTGATCTCGTATTGATTAAACAATTACGTATTGAGAAACACTATGGTGCCAGAATAATTACAGTATATCAATGTTTCCAAATAAACCATGGACTGTTCTAGTGTAGAAAAAATTATTCGTAAAATTGATAGAACTGGATGTGTTGCTAGAACCAAAGGTAGTGGAAGAAAAAGAGAAGTTTGCACTGATGAAATATTGTAATGGTTGAAGAAATGGTTCTAAGTCAGGAAAAAAAGCCTGGAACGCGCGTATGACACCAAATAAAATTGCAGCAGAAACCGGAACTTCAAGAAGTTTTATACGGTACAACGAATTGTCAAAGAAGATCCGCAATTGACAGTTTATAAATGCTATCCAGTGCAGATCTTGAGTGAAGTCAATAAGATGAACAGAATAGAAGCGTGTCAAGCTTTTCTTGAAAGATTTCCCGGATCACCCGAAGATTAGGGCTCCCAGCCTTCTTTAGTTAGCTTTATAAGGCTAACTGACGAAAATATCACGACCTAACCTAACCAATCGTCAAGGGCGTACAGTGATCCGATTTCCCAATGTCAATAGAATCTGGTTTAGTGATGAAAAATCATTTTTATTTCGATCACCTATCACCACTCAAAATAATCGAGTGTATTCTACAGCAGGAACCAAGAGAGAAGTAACACCGGAAAGACACTTAATTCAACGGTTTAACTTTTCTAAGACTAATGATCTCCTGCTGTGTCTCAAAACTGGGTAAAAGTAGTGATGTTTTTGTTGAAAGCGGTGTTAAAATGAATGCCGTTTATTATTGCAACAGTATATTAGAGAAACATCTACCAAAAATTCACGAAATTTCGGCAAATCGATATACATTTCAGCAAGATGGTGCAACGAGTCATGCTGTGCTCACCTTACAATTGAGTATTTAAACAAAAAAGTTCCTCACTACATAAAACTTAAAGATTGGCCTGGCAACAGCCCAGATTTGTCTCTTGATTATGCAATATGGGATGAACTGAAGAAAAGAGTGTATACGAATACTAATTTCGCTAACATTGATCAATTAAAAGAAAAGATTGTGCAAGAATGGAATTCGCTACCACAAAATTTCATAAACGGGGGTAATTAATAACTGTCGCCATCGTTTGGAGCTTTGTGTCCAACAAGGTGGTGGATATTTTTAGTATTTGATGTCATAATATAGACAATAAACGGGAGTATTTATTAACATGTATTATTTTTTTTGTATTTCTTTCTATAAAACTGAAATAAAATCTTAAAAGCAATAACTAACCCCGGTATATATCTATATAATCAATATAATGTCGATATTAAGAAGTTAGTTTAAATTAAGTTACATTATGCCCGGTTAGGTTATGCTTGGTCAGGTCAGGTTAGTCTGGTTAGGCTAGTAATTTTCATTGAAAATCTGAAATGCGAAATCCATACGAGTAGCGCAGCGGGAGAAGGGGATAAGCGACAAAATCGGCGAAATGCGTTTTGTTTGAATAATTTAAGCTGTCTTCAAACGGAAAAAGCATTTTGCCGATTTTGTCGCTTATCATCATCTTCGTTCGCTGCACTAATATATTTGTATAAAGTCGAACATCGACATGATGAAATTCGGTTTTGTTCAATGTATGCGTTTTAAGATTGAATAGTGAAAAATGTTAAGATATTTGCCCAAAGAATCCCACAAGTAATAAAAATGTTACAAAATTAATGCTGAAATTAATCGTGGTTGAAAATTATTCCGTCCAATTGGCTTTTAAAAGCTAACTTAAAACGCTATAAATGCGGCTATTTTTCCATTATTAACCAATAACCACGCAACCACTGAAACTAAATGTAAAACTATAAACTTTACTTTTTTGTCAGTTGAATAAAACAGTTGTACCATGACGATTGTAAAAATTGTCACGACACGCAAATTCAGGCCAATTATCGTTCTAATATGTATGCACAAGTTTGGTTGAAAAAGAGCATTCACTGTTTGTTTTGATTTATCTTTTCGCTTATGCAAAACAGTAAGTAACGCAGTCACGCATCGTAAGATTCAGTTTGGCTGTTTGTCCTTGTGGTGTTGCGGCCTATTCCTCTTACACCATTCGTATTAGATCTTCCTTCGAGGTAGGTTTATCTGGGTGCTTTCTTAGTGTTCATGTCAGGTGATTGGTTAGGTCATGGAAGACGTTGGATACATTGCCTGTCACGCCAGTTTTGCGTTGCACGGACAGTAGGGTGGTCCAAAATTTGGGCTAAAATTTCAAAATAGTTGGAAATGCTCTCCACATGGCTGCTCTTATTCCTTTAGATGTGAAGTGATTCTGTGCAAAATATCTGTCGAGATAGAACATAATAAGAGGTCGCTATGATTTTCACATTTTCAGTTAATTAATTAGCAAATCATTTTCTACCCGCTTCATTTTTAGAGGACGCGGCAGTCACGCCACATTGACTCCGCTCACCTTTCAGAGGATGATGCAATTGTTCGATTTCTTGTATAATGCTGTTTGTGAATGTACACACTCATCCTCCAAAACGAAACAATATCTTCACATCACCAGATGTGGTTGCTGCTCTTGATCGCGTCAACCTTCCCGAACGAGGAGCAGTCTTCGTTGCTGGATCAGTCGCTCAAGCCCTGGGCTATAATATTTCTACAATGACTTTCACGCAGCTCCATCCGTCGTTCAAGAAGGAAAGCAAGGCAGGCAGCAGCCAAAGAGGATCAAGCTTCGTTTTCTTTCGAAGGACCCCTTCTTCTTCACTGGGATGAGAAACTACTTCCCGACATCGGCGGCGCAAAGGAAACAGCCGAACGAACCGCGGTAATCGTTACGGGAAATGGGATGGAAAAACTCCTAGCCATGCCAAAAATACAACGGGCTACAGGAGAAAAACGGGCCAAGGCTTGCATTTCGACGATTGATGACTGGAATCTTCGCAGTGAGATCCAAGGTCTCGTATTTAACACAACTGCGTCTAATACTGGCCTTCACAGGGGAGCCTGTACCATGATTGAAAAAGCAGTAGAGAGGGAACTTGTCTGGATCGCTTGTCGACATCATATCCTTGAAGTCGTCTTGTCAAACACCTGCAACGCACTTCTTGGACCCACAGGTGGCCCGGAAATGACTCTTTAAACGTTTTCAGAAAAAATGGCCATCACTTCAGAAGGATTCCTTTATGAAGGCTTCAAACAACCTATTCAGAGATCCAAAGATGTTCTAGCTTCGAGAGGAAATGATCTAGTACTTCACAAAGGCACTGGAGTCTAAACAATCGCGTGATGACTACGAGGAATTGCTACGACTCTGCCTCGCCTTCTTCGGGTGCCGTGATGAGAAAGAATCAAGGTCCGCGCTCCAAGACCATCTCACCATAACGCTGGATGGCCAAGGCTATCTACGTCCTCAAAATTTATCTGTTCAAGCATCAACTACAGCTGACAGCACGTGAGACGGAGAATATCACCGAGCTCTCCCTGTTTATCGCCTTGGTCTACGCACGTTTTTGGAACGAGGCCCCCGTCGGAATCAACACTCCTTTCAACGATATTCTGCTTCTTAAAATCCTGCAAAAGTACCCAGATCAGACCATTTCCAAAGCAGCATCCACAGCTCTTCAACGGTACCTGTGGTATCTTGGAGAGCATCTCATCGGCCTTGCATTCTTCGATACTAGAGTCGATGCCGAGACCAAACGGAAGATGGTCGTAAACCTCCAACGTAACGAGAATACCACTGTTACTCGTCGATTGAAGCTTGAAGGAAACATTGAAGATTTGAATTTGTATGAAATGGTCATCAAAAGGACCCTGGGAATCTTCAGTCTGTTAAAGAAATAAGGAAGGAAGGCAGCGGAGGATACTTTCCTGAGGACCGATCCCAATTCCTGAACGGAGGATGATTGCTTTCAAGAGTTTCGACGCATAGCGATCAACCTAAAAGTTGTCAATGATTCGGCGGAGAGGGGTATCGCCCTTATCAAGGCATATAATACACCTTTGACGAAGGATGAAGAACAAAAACAATTCATCCTCCGATTAGTAGCAAAACATCGCCAAGATTACTCATCGTCTTCGAAGGAGTCAGTGATGAAGCGTTAATCTAAGTAATGATGTATATTATATACGAATGATAAATGTAATTTTCTATCAAACGTATCATTTTTGTTCTTTAAAAATTAATGTTTTCTTTAAGAGTGATTCCGTTTTCTAAAAAAATAAGCTGTTTTCTTTGAGATTTAATCTGTTTTCAAACAAATAAACTAGTATTTGCCCTTGTTTTTTTTATTTTCTAACCCAGAAGATAAATCTACTAGAAAATGAGTAGTAAAATGAAATTCATAGCGACCAATAAATATCATTCAATTAGGCTGAAATTTGGCATGGAGATGTTTGATAGCTATAGGAATAGAAGCAGCCATGTGGAGGTAAAAAATTACAAAATTTTATTTTTTGGACCACCCTAACGGACAGTGTACGTACATTGGAGCTCTGTTTCCCATAAAAGCGGCGTTTTATTGTAAACACTTCATCGTTGGTATAAATGAAAAGGAAAGAAGCCCTTCCTAGAGATAATTAAATATCGGGATGAAGTCACCTTCCATCGCGGAACACGAGGTGTAAGCATCTCCTTAACGACACCCGACATCATTACAGAAGTGGCACCATTGGTTCCTCGTGTTTTGAAAGATGTTTCCGGGAATACGCCTGCTCTGGACGTCGCCACACACAGGCTCAATTTCTCCCTAATACAGGAATAAGATTTTTCAGGGGGAAATACACGTTTTTCTCATTTTATTTTCTTTTGTAAATTTATTTTTCGAAACATTTTAACAGTGCAAGCTATATAGCTATATATAATTGCTGTTTGAACTCGGTACATATACACGTATGGGATACGAAAAAATGCCTTGACTTTCCAAGGGGTTAGGCGGTGGAGACAAAGTTAAGAATAGGGCAAATCGTGACTAGTCTGAAAGTCAAAGTTTTCGAGAATGCGGGTGTCCCTGTTCATTGCTTCCGACGGACAATATACGAGGTGTCAGTATGGGCTTTTTTCTTTTCACTGCCATAATTGCCCATACTAAGAAAATGTTGCCTCGTGGTTCTCGTGGACACTGGAAAGCCGCTTAATTTTTGTTTTAAACGTTTCTTTTAACGTCCGAAACACGAAGCTTCTTCCCGTAACTCGGACGGCCATGACGCGTGATCACATCTTCAGTTCGATTTTGAATTGCATCGCAACTGCGTTACCCGTGGATACTGGGCTATCAAGCGCTGGGAATATTTCGTTCTAAATCCACCCACCTTCCCACTGTTAGGCTATCAACCCTCTTAACAAAATTTCTTAGCCTCTTCCTCTATCAGAAATTAAGGAATTTTGTTAGAGGCTACTTCCTCGCATTGCTTAAAGCAGTGGTTTTCAACTTTTGCAGTTGAAAGCACTCAGTGCCATCTGATTCTCATTCGCGCCATCCCGGAGGATATATATATATATATTTTACGCCCAAACATCGAAATCGCTCAGTGAGCGAAAAAAACAGCCACAACGCGTTGTGGATGCACCTAAGTGACCACACACCGATGTTATATACTTTTTCGCTTCATGGCCGTTCTCAAACAACCGCAACTCGTTGAGGACGATTCGGATATGACCACAACGCGTTGTCGACGATTTGAAACCACCACACATCGATGTCTTTCATCAAACGCTATTTAAACACGACGTATATTGAAATGATATAAACACGACGTATATTTAGCGACGTATTCACCGATTAAAAAGCAAAGTTAAGCAGATATGCTAGAAAAAAGATAGTCCTTTAAAAATGATTATCAATAATTTTCCCGTAGGTTTCGATTAATTTTAAGCAACTTTAGAATGAGACGTAAATGTAAAAATTAACCAACTGGTTAGGTCAACTGAGTGCCCGGTTAGGTTAATTGTACGCCCTTGACGATTGGTTAGGTTAAGCCGTGATATTTTCGTTAGTTTTAACGAAAACCACGACTTAACCTAACCAATCGTCAAGGGCATACAGTTGGCCTAACCGGGCATTCAATAATTTTCAAATCGTCCACAACGCGTTGTGGATGTTTTTTTCGCTCACAGCGATTTCGATGTTTGGGCGTAATATATATATATATATATATATATATGATGAATAAAACCACGAAGGAAAGGAAACAAAATGGTGCTCAAGCGCTTTCGTCTAATGACATCCTCAGGAACACTGAAGTACATAAAAAGGTTAAGCCTATATATAGGTTACAGAAAGAAAAAAAGAAAAAATAAATAACATACATACACACACACACACATATATATATATATATATATATATATATACATACATATCTATATACAAATACATACATACATACATACATATATATACAATAAACAGAGAAGTAAAATAAAAAATTAAAATTAAAAACCTTAAAGGATTACCAGTGAGGCGTACAGATTTGTAAGGAAAAATATCGATTTTTAGCACAAGATCAAATGGATTATAAAAATACAAATTTATACTGGAACTCTGCCCGGGTTTTAACACACTGCTGCCTATGGTCAGGTTTCGATATATATAAAAAAATAAAATGCAAATTAAAAGTTAATAAAGTAGAAGGCAAGTTTACCAAAGATTAATGTTTTACCCTTCTTATCTAAATCTGTTTTAAAAGAATTCAAAATAACAGGATCGAGTTGAAAAAGACCTTTGCTTATGTTGAAGTTATTTGAAAGTTGGATAATGGCAGACTCAAGAATATTTCTATTAACAATGTTGCTTGAATGGAATAAAACTGAAGCATTATTCCAATCAATACAGTGGGCTAACTCTGACAAATGGACAAAAAGGGCACTGGACAACTGTCTTATCTTTAGATAAGAAGGGTAAAACATTAAATCTTTGGTAAACTTGTCTTCTACTTTATTAACTTTTAATTTGCATTTTATTTTTTTATATATATCGAAACCTGACCATAGGCAGCAGTGTGTTAAAACCCGGGCAGAGTTCCATTATAAATTTGTATTTTTATAACCCATTTGATCTTGTGCTAAAAATCGATTAATTTTTAATTTGCATTTTATTATTTTTTTTATATATATCGAAACCTGACCATAGGCAGCAGTGTGTTAAAACCCGGGCAGAGTTCCAGTATAAATTTGTATTTTTATAATCCATTTGATCTTGTGCTAAAAATGGATATTTTTCCTTACAAATCTGTACGCCTCACTGGTAATCCTTTAAGGTTTTAATTTTTAATTTTTTATTTTTACTTCTCTGTTTATTGTATATATATATATGTATGTATGTATGTATGTATTTGTATATATAGATATGTATGTATGTATGTATGTATATATATATATATATATGAATAGAAACGACATAAGTATTAAGGAACGTTTCTGCACACGAGGAGTTATTTTGCATATATATATATATATATATATATATATATATATATATGTGTGGTGTGTGTGTGTGTGGTGTATGTATTATTTATTTTTCTTTTTTTTTCTTTCTGTAACCTATATATAGGCTTAACCTTTTTATATACTTCAGTGTTCCTGAGGATGTCATTAGACGAAAGCGCTTGAGCACCATTTTGTGTTTCCTTTCCTTCGTGGTTTTATTCATCATAAATATTTTCACGTGTTACTTTCGTGAAATAATTTCATATATAATATATATATACGTGAAAAGAATGAATGTGGGTTTGCAATATATATATATATATATATATATATATATATATATATATATAAAATTTGTGCTGTATTTAAAGTTCATTAACTTAAGATATAATTGTATACAATGTGTATATTTTTAATATGAAGATGATATGAGGAATGCAATGCAAGAGTTGAATAGCAGAGCATATTTAAATATAGTGTACGTAGCGTATATTTTGTTGGTTAAACTTGTTTTTATCCACATTGAATATATTGTTGTTTTGATCAGTGGTTTCCCTCGCATTTATTAAAAGAATTTTAACCTTTTAATGACTAATCGATCCTCTCACTCCGCATCACAGTAAAGTGAATTATTTATCCTATTTTTTTTCCCATAAAACATCCTAGTATGACAGTATTAGAACGAATTGGACAAGCCATCAATCACCACATTAAATAGTAGTGGGGAGGCAATAGATCCCGTTGCGAGCTCCGCGTGAGGACGAGAAACATTTACTCGTAATGCATTACTGGACTTAAATGATGCCTAAACAAACGCGCAATAGGATGCCCTCAGTAGGTTTAGGAACATTTTGTGCGTGTGTGCGCGCGCGCGCGCGCTGTAAGTTTTGTGGCTGATGTTTTGACTTAATTAATAATCATTGTTTTGTCGAGACATAATAACAAAGTTGTGGAAGAGTGTGGTGGGATTGTACATTTTAGTTCGTCTTGCGTAAGCTTCTGACATTATTTATGGGGTTTCACGAATTAATTTTATTAAACAGAGAGATAGTAGCAGCGAACAACTTTCGTCTTTAGATTATATATACATATACAGTATGTCGAAAGTATGTACGGGGCTCCAATAAACCTTAGCCCCCCTGCCCATGGCCTAAACCATTAGAGGTACAGTAAAACTAAACATACCTTACAAAAGAGAATTTAATCCTGCATTTAATGAGAAACAATTAAAACTTGGTGTTCCCACCATTGGCTTCAAAGACAGCCTGAATTCGCTTTGGGTAGCTTGCCAAAAGTGACGAATAGATCTTGATCGTTACGCAAATTTGCTAAAACAGTTTCAATGTGTTGCGTTATTGTATCCTTCGAAAATCGATTTGCTGCAGGTTCTTGAAACGAGAGACATTCAACCTTGTCCTTTATAACTGATCCAATGTGTTCACAGACGTTCAGGTCAGGAGAATTTCCTGGCCATTCTTCATTTCCAAAGAAATCGATCTCATGGTTCCGCAACAACTGTTGAGTGGCTAATGCTTTAAAGCAGGGGGCCTTATCGTACAGAAGTGTGACCTGATCGACATCCATAACATTGTTTGGGTTTCTTAGAAAAGAATGACATGCTGGGATAGAATAATACACGAAAATACTGTCCATCCCAACTCTGACCATTTGGCTTCAGCACCACATGAGCTTCTTTGCAGGAACAAAACAAACACACCAACATAGTCTGGACTTTTTAATAATTCGCGATAATGTTCATTGTCATCGATTTCATCTGGTGTTGTGGCCCACACTCGATCATTTGGTAGTTAGGCCGACGTGTTACGTAAACAAAAAATTCATCGGAGACAGCTAAATGCATGAAATCATCCACATCCCAATCTTCAAGATAATGGGCAAACCACATTCTGTCATCGATGTTAAGTTGAGTTTTTCTTGGCTTTGGAAGTTCATGCCAAGGCTTTAAACCTTGCCTATGACGTTTACAGTCGAATGATCTCACACTAACGATCTTTCCTCTCAACACTTCGATCTCTCTAGAAAGTTTAGCACAGCTGTTTTTCCGCTTACGCGTACGCTTTCAATGATGTCCTTTGTTTCTGAGAGAGTGGCAAATTGGGCGCCAGATTGGTGTATCCATTTCACATTCATCAAAGTTTTATTTCAATTTCTTTTGACGAAGTCCTCACTTCTTCGCAACTTTTTGGCAACCATGAACATGTTATAAAGGTGGCTTCAGCATCACGAGCTTCCCGAAAGTTATTGCTCGTATGTGATTTATCACACGTTGCCTCTCCGAATCACCAATTAATTGAGAAGCCATTTATTATCACTTTATCAGCTAGAGTAATTTTAATACCTGCAATAAATAAAGAATTTTATATATTTTTATAATCACTAAAAACTATTTCGATGTAAGTAAACATGTAAGCTGGAAATGGGGGGGGGAGGGGGGCTAAGGTTTTTTGGAACCCCTTACTATCTCTATATATATATATATACACACACACACACACACACACAGATATATGGTAGTGTAATGGTTAGCGTCGCTGACTACGAGTCCATCGGCCACGGGATCGAAACCCGGTGACGGCAGGTGGCGCGCAGCAAAACCCAGCTGTTCATTCCACGCAATAAAGAAATTGGTGGTAAATAAATGGGTACCCTGGGTAGCCTAGTGGTTAAGACGCTGGGCTGTGGTGGGTCGTGGTGGTTCGGATTCCACGTTAAACTGTAGGTCTAAGGTGGAGTGAAAGGCGTGACCTTCGTCAGAATGAACAATTCGGGCGGAAGCAAACCAAAGGTAACCAAAGGTGTGTATATATATACAGGGTGTTTCAGGAGGAAAGGTCAATACTTCGGGAGGTGATAGTATCGGTCATTGTGAGAAAAAAAGTTCATATGAACACTGTGTCTAATTCTGAATGGTTACGGAGATAGAACTGTTTGAATCTGATGCGCGCGCAGCTCTTCCTCCCCCTTCCCTTCCCTATAACCTAGAACCATGTAAGCATGTAACATAAACCAATCGACAGCTGACTGTTGTGAGTGACATTGTTTGGTGTTTGAAGCAGTGTAAAATGGCACACACCTTCACACATGCCGAATATGCAGATATGGTGTATGTCTACGGTTTTGCGATGGAAGTGCAACAGCTGCTGTCGCAGAATACCGTCGACGGTTTCCGAACAGCAGAATTCCGGATCGAAGTGTTTTACCAGGGTTTTCAACACATTGCGTGAGATTGGACACTTCGCAGCGCTCATGTTTCATCTGAACGTGAAGGTCAACAAGATGTGGATGAAGTGGAAAACATTCTTCAGTGGTAGAGCGTAGTCCTACTACTAGCTCACGAGGAATTTCTACACGTCTCGGTGTAATACACACAAGAGTATGGCGAACATTACGTGAGGAAGGCTTGCATCTATATCATGTACAGCGTGTACACACCTTCAACCAGGAGACGCTCCCATGCTTCGATTAACACTGTTCACCGATGAAGCTACTTTCACCCCTGACGGTATCAACAACACTCGTAACTCTCATCGGTGGTCAGACGAAAATCCAAATGCCACTGTGGAAACAAATTTTCAACATGGCTTCTCTGCCAATGTGTGGTGCGGTATCATCGATGATCAGCTGATTGGCCCTGTTACTTTAGAGAATCGTCTTACAGGACAAAGTTACCTAGAATTTCTGCAAAATGAATTGCCAGGACTATTGGAGGATGTTCCTTTGGCTACACGCGCTGGTATGTACTTTCAGCATGACGGAGCTCCTCCACATTCTACCCGTCCGGTGATGCAATACCTAAATCAAACTTTCCCTGGTCGATGGATCGGCCGCGGTGGTCCCATTCAATGGCCACCAAGGTCTCCAGACCTCTCTCCGTTAGATTATTGTTTGTGGGGGTGGATGAAACGTCAAGTTTACAAAAGAAAGGTGGATACACGAGACGAATTGCTCGCGCTCATTTTGGATGCTGCTGCCCGCATAAAGGAACGTCAAGATCAACTCAGACGAACAACACGCGATCTTCGCGCACGAGTTGCAAAATGCATTGAGGTTGACGGTGGGATTTTCGAAAACGTATTGTAAACTGTAGCAAATTTGTCATTTCTGTATCTGATACCATTCAAAATGCCAATGTTTAAACATTAAATGTTAGAAACAGTAATTGGTTTCTCTTTCTTGATTACCATTAACGATGCTTTTGTATTTGTAGATTCAAACAGCTCTATCTCCGTAACCATTCAGAATTAGACACACGTTCATATGGACTTTTTTTCTCACAATAACCGATACTATCACCTCCCGAAGTATTGACCTTTCCTTCTGAAACACCCTGTATATATATACAGTATATATGTTAGCATGATGTTTGTTCTGCTGTGGAAGTTCCTTCAGATAATTTTCATTACTTTTTAAACTGTCGTGATTTTAATGTTATAGTGTTCTCTGGATTCTTCATCTAGTGACATTATTCCAAGATCCCTGACTTGTGGGTTTGGTGTTATCTGGCTTGCCGCGTTTTGTACCCTTTATTCCGTAGCACCTTGTTACCATATCTTTTCGCTAAAAATCTCGTTGAACTTATATTGTTGTCTTCCGCCCACTTGAATAATGTTTGCGTCTCTTTGTAATTTTTTTGTCACCTTCTTTTGATATTTCCTCGCGTATCTTTGCAGTTTCCGCGAAATACGATACTATACTGTGATTGATATAATATCTGCACTGGAAAGAAATTTTGCGAAACTTATTCGTACGGATCTATTAATGGGGGGGGGGGGAATAAATAAAAATAATAATAATAATAATAATAATAATAATAATCAAGATTCTACTTGACCTAAAGAATTTAGTGATGAGTGTGAAGAAGCAAACCACGTTCTCAAGCTCCTTCGTAAGTCGAATCCATAAAGAAAGCTTATTCAGTCGTTATTTTAAACATTTCTACGGCAAATCTAGTAAATGCTTATTCAGTTTCAGTGCCTAGTTTTTTGTGTAAATATAAAAATAATTTGGTTCTTTTTGAAAATTATATCGTCCAAACGTAACAATTTAATGTACTAATCATCTAATGCAGTGGCGGCTCGTGACTTTGTTATGGGGGTGCTGCCTCAGAAATTGCGAACAATTGTGTCGATTATATATATATATATATATGTTAAACACAGACCGTGCATGGAACAAGGAACTCTTCTGGGAAAATTAAATCCACTATAGTCCGAATAAGTAATGGTAAATGACAAATACCATAGTTTTTCTTTTTCATGATACTAGCCCGACGTGGGCAACGGGTCTCTCGCAAAGAGATCCCATAAATATAGCTTCCCTCACCAGCTATCTGCAAAGCAGACAGGATCCAGCTTTGGGACATGGACCTAGGGTTTAAAGCAAGCCTAGTCCCTACATTCAGAACCTCTATATACAGTGCCCGCGAAAAGTATCCGATCACCCTTGAAATTTGTATTTTTTACATAAAAAACAATGTTTAAATGTATACTAACCTTATATTAGTATTTTGCATCTGTCCTTTGGTTTGGATGACTTGTTCTAGACGTTTTGGCATGGATTTAATCAAGTTTTGACAAACTTCCACTGATATTTCCTTGCACCATACCTTTTTGATGGCCTCTTGTAATTTTTCGACTGAGCCAGTGTCGTGGCATTCAACCTTATTTTTTATTATTAGCCACAGATTTTCTATCGGATTGAGATCTGGACTATTACCAGGCCAATCCAAAATATCAAATTTATTGTCAGTAATCCATTTGTCACTATTTTGGCCCTGTGACATGGTGCACCATCATGCATGTATGTTTTTGTCCTTTGGATTGCCATTGCCATTAGAAGTTTATCCTGTAGCATTGCTAAATACCGTGCACCATTCATAGTTGTGTTCTTCGGAAGAAAATATAAGTTTCCACGCCCATAGTAACCGAAACAACCCCAAACCATCACACTTGGAGGGTGTTTCATTGTCTTTAGGGTGTATTTAGGGTCCATCCTATTTGAGCCAATAGGCCGGCGAACCTTTTTTGGACAACTTCTGAATGTCAAAAATGTCGACTCATCGCTAAATAAAACCTTCTTCCAGTCATCAACAGTCCAATGAATGTATTTTTTACAAAATGCGACACGTTTTTTACGCATTTTTTCATTAATGAACGGTTTCTTAGCAGCATGGCGAGATGGTAATCCGAGTTCTTTTTGGAGCCGCTCCTGGATAGTTCGTTCAGAAACACCAGATAACAAATTATTCATATTAAATTTTATTTCTTTCGCAGTTATTGTTGGGTTTTTCAATACTAAACGTTTCATAAGTTTGTCTGTTCGCGAATTTGTTTTTCTCGGTCTGCCAGATCGTTTTTTAGGGACTGGCGTGGTTAGGCCACCATTGTTCTTAGCCCGTGAAACCCATAAATTAACGGTACTTTGGGATATGTTTAATTCCTTAGCTATCTGTCTCTGTGATTTCCCACATGCATGCAAAGCAACAATAGCACCTCGACAATCACTCTTAAGTTGTTTTTTAGCACACATTATATATAAATTTTATTTACACCACTTTCTGTAAAAAAAAAAAATATCAAGAAATTTACACAAACAGTGAAATCTGACAAATTTGAGACACAGCCACCCGCAACGAAGGCTACCAGAACACTAATTTGAGAATGCGTTGGATAGCTCTCATATCAGCGAGCAACCTCAAAGTTACCAGATGTCGCTAGAACAAATAGAAAGTGAATTACGTGTCTCTGAATATTAAGGGAAAATATTGTATTTTCTTGAGTGATCGGATACTTTTCGCGGGCACTGTAAGTAAAAGACTCGTTGCATTCACGTCGGATTGAATAAACAAAGAAAAAGGGGTAACTATTGTATTTTTAGCCAAAAAAACCAAAACTTAAACCTCAACCGGGACATTGAGCGTCCACTTTTCAAGGCACGTAACACGTCCGTTTAATATACACAAACTCAGAATGGTCCCCTGATATATATATATATATATATATATATATATATATATATATATGAGAGAAAGTCGAATAGATAAATAAATAACTACTCACTACTCAGTCATAAAAATAAGTAAAATAGTATCATAAAATCAATTATAGGGTACTTACGCTTAACGGGTAATTTCGAATTTGCCAAAAATTTTATTTATAAACAAATTCCATTCTTCTGTTTTATTCTGAGCGAAAAAATATTCTAAGAAATGAAAGCTATATATTGTAAATAATCCAATTATTATATAATTAACTTCAATCTCACGACAAAAAATAAATGATAACGAATCATTGATAAATGCAATTCGGAAATTAAATTTCGAATTAGCAAACGATACAGCAACGCAACTGTCACGTCAAACAAACAAATCGGCACTGCTCTGTCCACAGTGCTTTGGATCCTCTTAAACCCGCGATTCTGACTCGCTCTTCGTACGTCCGCCACCGAGGTTTCAAGCGTTTTGAACAAAATCTGGAACTGTTAAGTACGCAGTTCCACGGGAAGGCTGAAGCTACTTTCGTGATTCATTCGTTCGGCATTGAAATAGTTTAAGGAAAAAAGGATATAATCTGATTTAAAAACTCGAAGTTCATTGAAAAAAACAATCAGAGAGGCTATTTTAAATATTTAAATATAAAGATCATAAGGTCATGGGGGTGCTGCAGTTCCACAGTGCCTACCTGCGAGCCGCTCCTGATCTAATGTAATGTAATTCGGCTGCTATTATGTTTTATATAATGTTTCGCAGTTTTCTTTGAAAAGTTTTCAAGTGAGTTTATAACTTGGACGGTTTTCATATATTAACGTGATATAATATAACAATTTGTTGGTTATGGTTCGAAAGAGCAACTCGTACCATACTTATAGTATTCATCAATGGATAACACGTATAATAGAACCACTACAGTCCCTTAGTTCGTATGTGGCATGTTTTTAATGTCCATTTAAACACGGTACTGTAGAAAATATCTGATCACAGACACTAACAAAACGAGCTTACACCCAAACAAATAGGTATTAAAATTGAATAAGAATTTACTAGATTTGATGAACTTTTTTTTCAAATGTCAACTAATTAAGAAATCTTCATAAGTTTGAATTACATTTGCTCATGAATCACATGTTTCAATACCTATTATTTTGGGTGTGCATCAATGTTTGCAATCAACATCATAAGCAACAAGGAAGCTAATACAGAGCTGACGATTTCTAAGACACTTCAGATTTGACTATTTACTACCACTGGGTGTTCTTTTGGTCAGAAAATTAAATATCCATCGTTTCAGCTTTCCAGTAATTCCTATGTTCTTGAGTTTGTGTGCTATAACTCCATGATCACATTTGTCGAAGGCTTTAGCAAAATTAGCACACATTACATCTATGTTTTGACCTCGACCCTGAATCAGTGTTGTTTCGGATTGAATGAATTCTTTTGTAGGTAGTAAGCAATTTTCCCTCTTAATTACCAGTTCGAAGCACTTTGTAAGGCGGGAGGAGAAAGCTTCTGGCCGATAGTTCTTAAGACATTAGAAATGTATTTTTTTTAATTGAATTGAGTTGAGTAACCTTTATTAATAATAAAATAAATACATTGGTTTTACAACTCCATAATTGTCAGCAGATAGAAGGGTGGAAGTAATAGTTATTTGCTCTATCGCTTATGTAGAAACATTTTTTAGGGTGGTTATATACGCATCTGGAGCCATATTTACGGGAACTTTTGAAATATTCACACACTGTCCGTCATTTGGATTCGTTTACGCTTTGACTTACACTTCTGGAATTTGTACGATTCAATCCCCCCCCCCCCCCCCAGCACAACTACTAGGTAGATTTTTAGTCTTTGGTGTATACTTTCGTTTTTATTTATGGAGTTACTATTTTGTATCGTATACACACACACACACACACACACACACACACACACACACACACCACACACACACACACCTTTCAACCTTTCAACCTTCCAAATGCCCGAGCGATGATTCCTCATTTCACGAAGGTCAAGCTTGTCGCCCCTCCTCTCGAGTAAACATTTCTATCGCGTCTCAACATCCAAACTTTTTTTTTTTTTTTTTTTGTGACAAGTTGTGTCTCGTGTTAGTAAATTTGAATTAAAAATATCTTAACTTCTTTAAAAAAAACTGATTAATTTATGAAACTTAACCAAAATATCGATTTCAGTTTTCAATTTTCATTTTATTTATTTCAGTTTCGATTTCAGTTTTTTTACGATTTTCGATTTAAAAAAAAATTCAGTTTTATCATTTTATCGATTCCATTTCATATTAATTCCCCATCCTCGCTTTATATTAAGAAATATTAAATTTGCCTAAAAAGCTTCCACGCTTCCAACGACATATTCGCATTAGAATACTGTGAATATATATATATATATATATATATATATATATATATATATTATATATATATATATACACTATACCGTTAAAATAAAGGGGTTAATTTAGGAATGGCTAATATTGTACTATAATACTTGGTCTTCTCGGACGACTTCAAAATAAAACCCCTCCTAATAGTAAAGGAAAGGTAAAATTTTGCAAAAGTAGCGTTTCATTATTTTACTCAATTTTAAATAAAGATCATTCGTATTTTCACTAGAAAATAAATTATGCTCTGAATGAAACCAAAAAAAAAAAAAAATGGATAAATTATGAAATCAAAAGTGCTTAATGAAATTAGCATATTTTAAATAGTTAATCAGGGTTCATACCCGCAAAAAATATCAGGATTTTTTTTTTTGATTTTTTGAGAATATCGGGGGAATATAAAATATTTATGAAATATTTAGGACTTAATTATTTGTAAATATTTTATAAATAATGTAACTATAAATTAATTTAAAATGTTAATATAAAATAATTTAACAAAAACGAGCACTATTTGTTTTACATTGGTCGTTGCCAATGTACAGGCAGTTTTTACATAAATTTCTTACGTTCTTGCGGTTCGGAACCCACGTAAAATTGTAGGTCCCCTCCGCCACCACGGAGGACATACACAATACACAATTACGAACGCAGTTAGGTAGACCACCCATGAGTGGATCCTAGGGTCTTTGTGGTCTGAAACATTATAACATTATATAAAATTCGCGCATTTGTTATCTAGTATTAATTTTTTGAGCCTTTCTGCCATGCGATTTTTGCGTACGTTTTTTGAGTAGTTAGAATAAAAAATTAGGTTTTAATTGTCTTATATGAAATGTGAATTTTTTTTACACCTTTTATGCAATTTTTATATAATTTTTATATAATATTTATATATAAGGGGATCAGATCTGAAATATCGGGGGATTATCAGGAAACTTTATTCTTGGACCTGTGTATGAACCCTGTTAATTATAAAATGGAAACTTAATTACTTTGGTAATAATGTCAGCAGTGAACTTGGTAATAATGTCAGCAGTGAACTTATACGCGAGTAGGAGCTGATGAAATATTTCTTTAGTGATTTGCGAAATACATTTAGTGATGAAGCCTGTCCGCATTCCATACATCTCCTTTGAAAGAGAGTGCATTTTTCATCGTATAGTTTGGCTTGGTTATAAAATCTCCGGGAGTCTGGTGTTATAATTATGATGAATTTGATGGGGGTTGATTGTTCTTTGAATGGGTTATGTTTGTTGATTTTTATTGATAACTTTGAACATATTGACAGCAACATTGAATATATATAGATATATGTCATTTAGTTTTAAAATATTTAGCGCTTTAATCACGGGGGAAGTGTGACTTTGTCTGTTGTCATTGTTTGAGAGGGTTCGCAGTCATTTTTACGAATGATTTCCAAATTTGGTTTGATATATATATCTTTGAGCTACCCGATGCCGTAATGCAGTATAATACACGTGGGTCGATGAACGAATAATGCGAGGTAAGGAGTGCGTCTTGCGGAAGTTTTTTTTTTTTTACTTTAAATAATATGAATAAAAATCTTAATATGAGAGATTTGATATATTATACATGACATCTGAAATTTAGTTTTTCGTCTAAATTAATGCCACACCCTTTAACTTCATATACTCTGACAACAGTATTATTCCCAGTTTTTACTCGATAGATTTTATTTATACGTTTTGTGGTAATAAACATATAAGATGACTTTGTCAGGTTCAGCAAAAGTTTATTACCACATTTATAATCATCATGTAATTGCCCGTTTGTTTCATTAATCAGAACGTCAAAATTACGATGGAAAGAGGTAAGTAAGTCTGGTATAATCTGCCTGTTGTACGCAATTTCACGCGGTTGAGAGATGAAAATCGTTGCCTTGAATTAGAAATAGTAATGGCCCAAGAATAGATCCTCGTGGGACCCCACTAGTTAGCATCGCCTTGTCGGATAAATTACTTTTTAATTTAACGTATTTATACGATTTGAACCAATCGAGCGTATTTCCTCTTATTCCGTATATATGAAGCTTTATTCAATAGGATTTTATGCGAAAGTGTATCGGATGCTTTTGACGAACCGAGGAAGACCAAACCAGGGCGTATTTTGCCGTTTAGATTCTGATAGACATTTTTTAATATCGTTTTTGTACGTCTACCTCTAAACCCAAATTGCGTTTTAGTTAAAATATCGTATTTGATTAACAATTTAGTAATTTTATCGTATACAATTTTTTCAAATACTTTAAGTAAATTTGGCAATTCGGAAATGAGTCGATAATTGGATGGAGTCCTTTCGACTGTCGGGAAATATACTGAATATACCGTTTCATCCGGTACTAATTCGTATATTTTTATTGGAATCGTGATGCTAGAATCTTTATTTCTCAGATTTTTTTTTATCGCTAAAGATGTATCGTTCGGTAGGATTGGATCAAAGAAAAATGAATTTGGCGTGGGTTGTGGCACGTATTGTCGGCAGTGAGTGTCATTATTTGGAATCGAGACTGCAGTTTTGGAGCCGATATTTGCGAAAGTGTTTAATAAATTGGCTGTCTTTGGGGTCACTAAGAATTTGTGCTTCTTGCGCGGAAAGACGAGGAATTTGTTGTTTCACCTCGTTTGTTAAATGGTTCAGTGTGTGTTCCATATTAGCCTTTTGGGATTAAAATTTTTGTTCATAAATTTTTTTTTAACACTAATGATCTCCTTTCGCTCTTTCAATGACTGCATTAAGTCTGCAACAGTAATTTTTGTATGTCTGTTCGGTGATCGTATGACTTTTCCATAATTTAAATAGAGTATGTTTGCGTTTAATACTCGCAATGAACAGTGGGATATGACCCATTGGTTATTGTATTAGTTTTAGATATTACTTTTCATTTAAAGAGGAAAGTTTGCGTTAAATATACCCATTAATTCTCGAGGATGCTTGAAATTTTGTTCCAATGTCAGTTACTTCCGGTAATTCAACTCTTATCAAAAGCTGTTATTTCTCTAAGGAATTTTAGTTTATCATTATAGTCGTAGATCTATAGTCAACTTTTATATTTTCGTACGCGCGGAAATGGGTGACTAGCATGGTGTACGTAGGCGAATGATCCGTGATAGTTATTGTAATAATTATACCCGAGATGCAGTCGAGTGAGGACCGTACCCCGATTTTATCTAGCAGAGTCGAATTTCAAATGTCATTGTGAAGTCAAATTGGTTTTGTAATTTAGCTAATTTAAAACTAGTCGCAGTCATGATGATGATGATACGAACTGAAGCTTTCGTTATTATTTGAATGTTCTTTTGTGAGATCAATATTTAAGTGTCCTGAAATGACAAAATTGTTACAGATATGATTCGCGGTTAGAATTCTAGCGATATTTGTAATGAAAGTCGGTACGTTACCAGCTGATGGTCAGTAGATGCCTAAAATTGAATATTGGATGTTATGAATATACATATCGATTGAGTGTGTTTCTGAGGTATTGCTTACACTTGTCAGTTCTTCGATACTTTTACTTTCGCGGTTTGAGTCCTCAAATATACGTACACCTCCGGCCCCTATCTTTAGTTGTACATGCACCCTGGTATGTTAAAAAACATCTTTCATCATTATCGTTATCATTTAATCAGGTTTCAGTTAATATAATGCACGTGAATTTATGGTGTAGTAATTTTAAGTTAGCTGTCAATTAGTCCATGTGGTTTGGGAGTAGTACGGTAACTACTAACCTTTTTTGATGTTAGGTTAAATTAACTCGGCTAACCTAACCTAAAACAGATCAGAGGGTGTGTAAAAGCTGAGGAAGCATAAGTCTAGGGTGACCAGACGTCCTGCATTTTGAGTTTCTGTCCCGCAAAAAACATTGACCAATGCGGGACAATGCAATGTCCCGCATTCTTGTATCAATTTTCGTACAAATGAAATGTAATTTGTATTCATTATCGTAGATTTGGCATCCGCGCATCCCCTCATAAACGTTTTAATTAAAACGTTTTTGAAACCTCCAGTACGACAGACCTCGACGGCCGACCAGTGTTGTCAACTTGGGCTACTTTTTAGAGAGCCCTGCTAAAAAATAAAATTTTCTGCTATCTGCTACTTTTTGGGCTATTTGTAACGTACGTCGTCATAAATTACGCGCAAGACAAGTTTCAAACTTGTCCTCTGCGGAGTATAAAAATTTGTGTGAACTTGGCGTAATTTGTATTTCAGTGATATATAAATTTGTGTGTAATATTTTAAAATGAGTAACGGGTCAGTACGACAAAAATTTAAGAAAGAATGGCTACACTGTCAGAATTTTCAAAGTGGCTTCAAGAAGTAGTGGGAGACAATACCAAAGCATCTTGCAAAGTTTGTCATGTACAGGTGAGAGCCCGTAAAGCGGACCTGAAAAAGCATATGGAAACAAGTAAGCATAGATCAAACATGACAAAGATGATAAATCAACCAACTATACTATACAACTATACAATCTGCTACTATTTTTCATAATTCGCTATTTTTTATTAATTTTACTGCTACTTTATAAAATAAGAGTTGGCAACACTGCGGTCGACGCTCGTCACTGCAGGGTTGCCGCCATCTGGTATTATTCATTACCAAATCTGGGCAAATTTGGTAATGAAAAAGCAATTTGGTATTTTAAAAATTTATTTGGTATTCTGGTAATGAAATGAGCTGAATTTGGTACGGGTGTCCCACAAAAAGGAAACCGAACTTTAAATGACTATAACTAAATAAGTATTCGATCTTTTTCTGCTTTGTAAATGAGATTTTACTCGCCAATCATATTTCTATAAATGGTCAAATTTTTATTGGATTGGTTTAAAAAATGCTTGAACAGCATTGCTTTGAGTGAAGGAAACCAAAATGGGGTCTGCGCCAAAAAACTGAATCTATGGAATGGCATAACATACCATATTGTTGTACGGTGAATAAAACATTTTTCGAATCAAACCTTTAATCTATTAAAAACCCAATAATAATCCATTAATCATAATAACAAAAAAATTCCTACATACCAGTGCCCTCTACATGCCTCCATTCCTTTCCATGCAAAGATTAGCTTTGGTTCTCATTGCTTGCACTACTTTTTTGATTAATTGTTGATTTGCTTTCAACAAGTTGACTTCAAATGTGATTCGTTCCCGTAGCTGATTCAAATCTGCAGGAGGCGTTGAGTAAACTTTACTCTTAAGGTGTCCCAACAGGAAGAAATCACAGGGCGTCAAGTCTGGAGATCTAGGAGGCCACTCAATAGCATGATGAAGCGCAATAATACGTCTGTTGAATACTTCTACTAGTCTATCTCTCACAGCAATTAGCCTATGCGCTGGAGCTCCATCTTGAATCCACCAAACTCGATTGAATCTGTTACGATAATTATCGCGAATTTCTGGAAGTATTTGTTCATTAATCATAGTAAGGTAGAGGGCACCGGTTAGATTATTATCATAAAATAAAGGGCCAATTAGAGTGCCATTTCCACACATTCCGATCCATAGAGACACCTTCTCCTTGCATATGGTGCGGTCAAAGTTAAACTCTGGAGGATTGTGCAGTGGAGCATATTGCCGGACATTATGATTATTGACTCTTCCATCCATGAAAAATGCTGCCTCGTCACCGATCACTATGTTGTCCAAAAAACGATCTGGTTTATGGAGGAGCCATTGTACGAATCTTCTTCGGCGGGGAAAGTCAGTCTCCAAGAGCTGATGGCGAATATGCATTTTGTATGGATGCCATTTAAGATCAAGGTGCACAATACGATTGAATGATGATTTTGTTAGTTGCATCCCATTCTTCCTAGCTGATACATGTGGGTTTTCTAGAAGCAGTTCGCGAACATTTTTAATATTTTCTTCTGTTCTTACTGTTTTGTGACGTCCTGAACGACCTTTGTTCAAATTTAAACTTGTCCCTTCTCTCTTGTACTTTTGAATATTTTTCCAAATGGTGGATTTGGTAGGAGAAGGTCTATCAGGGAAACGTTCCTGAAATGCATCCTGTACTTGTTGAAAGCTACCACTCTTCATCCAACTTGTGACAATAAATATTCGTTGTTCTTTTGATAACTGCATGTTGAAGGTTTGCTGCAGAAAAGTCAAGTTTACCGTTTAACCAGCTCGATTGACTAATCAGAAAGAAGCAAGCGCTCAGCTGTTTCTTCAAATGTAAACAATGATAGCCTAGGCCAGGGGTGGGGAACCTTTTTATGTGTGAAGGCCACATTGAAATTTGCCGCCCTCAATGAGGCCGCAGTCAATAAGTGTGACTATTTTTTACAGTAATTTTAAACCTTTTGTTAATATTATTTAAATTAATAGCTAGCAGGGAGTATACATGCATTTTAAGACGAATAATTTATTCACTTACCTTTTTAATAATTTAATGACTTCTTTGAGATTGCTTCTGGTGAGACAACATTGTGATATCGGGTTCTAACATGGAGGTTTTAAGTTTTAATTGGTCCTCCAGATGCTCATCTGTCATCTGTGTTCTCAACGAATTCTTGATTTGTGTCAAGTATGAGAATGTGGATTCACAACGGTATGTCGTAGAAAAGCACGAAATCAATCGGCGAGCATGTTCGCGAAGGCGAGGGTATTCTACCGCCTTTTTCCAAATTTCAACGGGATCTTCCTTACTATCAAACAGAGATTTCAGGATATTATCTTCAGACAACTCAATAAGCTCCATTTGTAACTCTTCTGGTGCCTTTGATACATCAACTAAGTGAGGTTGAAAAGCTAGTTTCAGGGTGATATCAGGGTGATAATTCACAATGTTGATTGTTTCCTTGAAAAAAGTCAATTATTTGCTCTCGCAAAGATAAAATTTTGACTAATACTTGTCCTTGCGATAACCAGCGCACTTTCGAATGATAGGGCAAATCTACACTGATTATCTCATCATCCATCATGAGCATGTTTCGAAACTGGCGATGCCTCGTAGCATTTGCTCGAATATAGTTCACAATACCTATAACTTTTTGCAAAGTGTCATTTAAAATGACAGATTTGGCACAGAGATTTTGCTGATGCAAAATGCAATGAAAAGAAATCAGTGCATTTGGATCTGAGAGTTCTCTTTTAAGATGTGCAATAAATCCTTCGTTCTTCCCAGTCATAGATGGAGCACCATCTGTACACACACTCACCAAGTTAGTAAAACTTAGTCCAACTTCATAACATTTATCTTTAAAGTTGTTGAAAATATCAATTCCCCGCGTCCTTCCCTTAAGGGTGCCTAAAGCGAGCAATTCTTCAAATAAATGAAAATCTTCAGTTACAGCACGAACAAAATACAATACTTGTGCTGAATCAGTGGAATCTGTCGATTCATCCAAAGCTATTGAGTAATATAGTTTCTTTTTGGATTATTTTTTGAAGTTGCTCAGTTACATTGCGAGCTAACTCATGCTGCCGATCTGTATTAGTTCTTCTTGAAAGAGGTACGTCTTTATATTTGTTAACTTTATCTGGATCTAAGCATCTTACGACTTCAACGATGCATTCCTTTATAAGTTCTGCATCGCTAAATGGCTTACCTTTTTTTCCAAGCAAATATGCTACATTATAACTTGCCTCAGTCGTAGCATTTCCTTGATGTAGGCCTAACACTGAGTGGAATAATTCTCTCTGCTTTTGCTTTCCATCTTTTAATTTATTGAATGCAATCTTTCGAGCCTCACCCTCTAATTTGGCATATTTATTGTCCTTATGAGCAACATAGTGCTGGTGCGCATTGTATTTCTTTATTGTTGAAATTACGGTATCATAGAGCAAGCAAGTCATTTTACCACTATTAAACACTACAAAAAATTGTAATTCCCATTCGTCATTAAAGACTATTTTCTTCTTTCAGCGTTCTTTTTATTTTTTAGACATGATGGGGAGGCAAATGAAGAAATTTATTTAATCTGAAAACACACAAATTATTGATTGATGGTAACAAGCAAGGCAGCGAAATAATCAAAGCAAATAACACACATCGATAGACGGACACACATGCACGTGCACCACCACTGAAATCAAATCACTGACTGACATTTGCCAACAACTGACAGGTTCTTACGTCCTGTATTTTACAGGACAGTCCCGCATTTGATCCAAAAATCCCGCGTTCAAAATGTCCCGCAAAAAAATTTTTTTAAGCAAATTTTTTAGGGCTGAATTGATTTAGAATTTCAATATTATGTATAATAATTTCAATTTATTCACGATGTTTAATTGTTAAATATTATTGCAATAAAATTTTTCTAATTTTGTTTGTTGTAACCGTTGAAGAAATCGTTTCAATTTGAAAAAAAAATTGGTCTTAAAAAAAACCTCAGAATTTTTTTTGTCCCGCATGGGCATTTGACAAATCTGGCAACCCTACCTACGTCATATATACTGTATACTTTGTAATTTGTTCTTATTTATTATAATGCGTCTTCCGTAGCATTTATTAAAAAAAATGTATTTCCGTAGTTACGCAGTATGTAATTTGTCATGTAATTAAAAAAATGTAAATAAGTGAAGATTTGAAAAACGTAGGTGTACGAAAAATTCTGGAAAAGCTTTAACTGAAGCGGGCAATTGGCGCAAATAACACATCATTTCATAAAGGTGCGTTCATTTTACTTATTTTTACGTCTACATGTGTTTTGTACATATGGGTGTGAATGATTTATAAAGTTAGTTATATTTCGTTCACTTTACATTCGGCGCGATGCTTTAGCATTAGCTAGTATCTATTTTGTAAGAGTTCAGTAGTTATATTCTGTTATATATTATTATAACTGCTTGGAATTCATGGTTTTATATAAATTAAGATTTATCTCGATAAGCCGCAGAAGGCCGCACTTGGTGACCCAGAAGGCCGCAGGTTCCACACCCCTGGCCTAGGCTATGCTGGGACCGTAAGGCCGAAAATGACCGACTTTCTTCACGCGAAAAAATAATACCGTAACGTAGGGCCTATTAACCTAGCTATTTTTTGTCATTCCATAGATTCAGTTTTTTGGCGCAGACCCATTTGGTTTCCTTCACTCAAAGTGCTGTTCAAGCATTTTTTAAAACCAATCCAATAAAAATTTGACCATTTATAGAAATATGATTGGCGAGTAAAATCTCATTTACAAAGCAGAAAAAGATCGAATACTTATTTAGTTATAGTCATTTAAAGTTCGGTTTCCTTTTTTGTGGGACACCCGTTATAAAAAAGAATGTGAGAAAAATTGAGTTTCATAAACATTGCATCCACATGTTGTGAACATGTTACAACAATCATTGTTAAAAGTTTCGATCAATTTTACTAATTATTCAGTCCTGAGTATTTTACATGCTGATTCAAATTTGCTAAAACGATACTGATGTTTAAAGCAAATTGCAGTTATAAATTTACTGTTTAACTGACTTTGGAGCTTACTCTGAATTGTTATGGAAAATGCGAACGAACATGTTACGAACTTGTTGCAGTTTTAAAATTTATCATGTGGCAGCATTAGTTACGGCCTGCATTGCGCATGCGTGCAATTCTCGCTTGTCATTGCTCATTGGTGGCGTGTTCTTAGTTGTGTTAATGCGTCAGTCAGTTTATTGAGATTCACGGTTAACTGAAGTGTGTTTTTTCTTAAACTATGTAACTTATTAATTGCAACAATGTCAAAGTGGAAATCGGATTATGAAACCGGGCGATTGTACCATAGTGAATGGGAAAAAGAATATCCATGGTGTGAAAAGAACAATTGGCTCATCTCAACAGGCTTTTTGTATATAATTTGGTAATAAATTGCTCATTTGGTACTAAATTAAAGGAATTTGGTCTTGGTGCTCCAGTCAGACTTGGCAACGCTGCTCGTCAGTTAAAATTTTGAATTATAATGGTGTTGACGTTATTTAATTGTCAGAGTACCCATACAGAAAATTCCCTTTGAAAACATTTTCAAGGTATAGAATTCTGTTTGAGTTTACCTGGATCAAATGCTCCAACAGAGAGGGTATTTTTCCATAATGAATAACTTTTGGACAGAAGAAAAAAGTCTGTTAAATATAATACTCTAAAAGCAGCGTTATTAACGATATGTAATTACGAGATGAGTTGCCTTGAATTTGGTAAATATCTGAACAAAGAATACCTCTCCTTGAGAAAATACATTCCAGTGCAAGTACAAAATAAAATGTTTTTCAATAAATTAGGTAAGTAAACTATATAAATTACTTTTTGGTAGTACAATTATTTGTCCGTTATATATCTTTGAAAGATAAAGTAAAATGCCTATAGAGTGCCGCAAAATGCTTTTAAAAGGTATTGGTTGACCTGTGGAGTGTTATCGAGATATCATACGAGTATATTAGTGTACCAATAGATCCGTCCCGCATTGGGATCGCAAAAATCTGGTCACCCTAAGCATAACGGACGACTTATTTGACTTATTTTTTTGTAATTAAAATCCTAACACGGGTGAGATTCAAAAATAATCATTGCATACGGTAAAAAACGCTTTCTCTAAACTTCCTTATAGATCCCCCCCCCCCCCCCCCCCCCCTCCTCCTCCCTACTTTAACACATACGAAAGTGATTAAAAATTTGGCAATATAAAATATATAACCTATTCGACCAACTTGTGCATTTGACTAATATATATACAGATATAATGAGAGAGAGAGAGAGAGAGAGAGAGAGAGAGAGAGAGAGAGAGAGAGAGAGAGAGAGAGAGAGAGAGAGAGTTACAAGGAGTTACAAGGAAAGAAGTACCTCAAAAGGCCTTGCGGCCCATACCGAGGAGGTACCAATGGCAACGGGTGCCAGGGAAAATTTTGTCTTTCAACTATGCTAGCAGTAGTAGAAAACTGGATAGAAAAGTATATAAATAGCTCTATATTTACCTTGCTCACAGAGACACCGTGCAAGCGAACTCCTGCAGAGTTTTCTTATGTTTTAATCTTAAACTATCAACGTGTTAAAGTAATTCCCACATATACTAGTCCTAAATCGTTTCAAATCCAAAGAGAGAGAGAGAGAGAGAGAGAGAGAGAGAGAGAGAGAGAGAGAGAGAGAGAGAGAGAGACTACTAAAAATGCATTTGTTGTAAACCAAGAACATAGGTAAGAAGGTAATGTATCCACAATGAGAATGAGACTGTAGAATTGAAAAGTTAAAAAAACAAACTAGAATTATCAAAGCTTAATAATCATAGAATTATAAAAGCTTAAAATTAAAAATTATAAAATTTGAAAGACTAACGGGTTACCCTGATGACATTTTTATTTGTAGATGCTGTCGAAATAATGTCGAGTACGAGTCGACACTATTTGTCCTTCCTGCGACCTACGGGCATATGTTATCCCGTCTCGTACATGACGAGAATAAATTATTTTATTTTTTTGGAGCTTTTAATAGTTTGTAAAAAATATCTCTCTCTCCTCTCTCTCTCTCTCTCTCTCTCTCTCTCTCTCTCTCTCTCTGCAGGGGGTATAAAGGTTATGCACATTTCTTCTGGGTGTTATAAACTTTATACTTGGGGTGTGACAGCCCTCCGGTCCCGACTCCCGAGTCGTGGGATTCTAGAGAAATTGGCTGCCAGTTCCTTTAGGTTCTCTTTCTCTTTCGGAAGGGCTGGTGAAGTCTGTTGTACAATCCTGTCCCGTGGGTTACTAGGACCCCATCCCATCCCTACTCTGTCCTTTTAGCTTAGGTTAAGGATGCTCTCCTCTGACTGCAAAAAAAAAAAAAAATCTTAAAGTATTAAGTCTTTTTCTCTTCTTTTACTATTAGGACCCTACTGCTACCTCATGCGTGGGAAGAGAGGCTTTGGAACCTCTATAAATAACACCATTTAACGCTCGTAGGTCGTGAGAGACTGGGATGGAAGGGTCCCAGGCGTAGGGGCGCGATGAATGGAGTGTGGCTAGTGCCCCGTTAAGCCCATTCCTAACGCGTTATGGCCTGACCAGCCCCTTGCGACCGTTCTTTGGTGACCAGTTGATGGTGCTTGGCTGTACTGCTCTTAGGTGAGAGAGGTTTACTGCCCAGCTGGCTGCCAGGCCAGCGGAAAGTCTCGGGCGTAGTTGCTGGGTCTGGTGAGATATCCCTTGAACACTGGGTTCTAAGAGTCTGGCCGCTTGTGAGTGACTAGTAAGACTTAGTAAGGAGCTGCATCTCGCTGTCGCTCCTGGCGGGAAATCCGTGACGCCTGCGTCGCGAGTGTTTGGTAGCTGCGACACGTTTGGGACTGTCCGGCTCTGCGGAGACCTTTGGTCGGTGCGACAGCAGCGAGAGGTGTTGTCTTCTGGATGGGATGAACGTCACTTGAAAATAGGCGGATGCAGCTTGCGCGGGAAGAATTCACCCCCCCTCTTTTATATATTGGTCAGAACGTTTTTGATAGTTTTCATTGCTAGAACGCTTTATCTTATTCATTGTATTCAGAGTTCGAAAAAAAAAAAAAAAAAAGAAGTTACAATGATTGGACCACAGAAATTGAAGGGTGAATGCGCGAGGTGTGGAGTAAATCAGTGAGTGACGAACTTCAAAGAAGCTTGCTTCGAAAAGATCAACCACTCCAGCATGTGCCGCTTTTGCGAACTCATGCAGTTTTACGAGAAGCTAGAAGAGAGGGTCCGGCGGCTCGAGTCGTCCAGATCGGCTGTTGGAGGTGCGGCGGTCGCTGACGCGGCTGCGCCCTCCACCCCGGAGCTTATTGATAGGATAGCCGCCCTGGAAAGGCGGTCCAGCTGTGGACTGGACAGAGCTCGAGACCGCGGAGAAAGGGTAGAGGTGCAACCGGGGACCGGTATGCAAAATCAGTGTCAGGAATCACCAGCGACCCACGTGGAATGCACGGAACCGCGACGTAAATTGGAGGGAAGGGAGGGCACAAAGAAGGGGCCGATAGAGAAAAAGGGTGGGAAGGGGCCTACTGATAACCCAAAGAAACTGAAGGATGTAGCTGCTGGTTGGGGTGGGTCGGGTGGTGTAAGTGCGGCTGAGTCTATGGGTGGCGACGGGTATCGAAAGGTATCGGGCAAGAAGGCTGCGAAGCCGAAACCTGAAACCCTGGTTGCCCTGTCAGGACCTCCAATCGCTTTAGTCTCCTGTGCGCGAAGGAGGAAGACACGTTTTGATTGGGGACTCGCAGATCAGGGGCCAGGAGAAGTACTTTGCTTCTGCAAACCGGGACAGGAGGAAGGTAAGGTGCTTACCCGGGCGGGGAACGGCGCACTTAAGGAAGGAGCTAGAGAAGCTGCGCGTGGCTAGTCGGAGGACTGCGATCGTTGTCCACGCTGGTGGCAACGACCCGTTCCTCAAAGGCGGTAGGGTAGGTTCGACAGAAGGGAGCATCACCGACATCATGTCTCTTGCGGATTATCTAAAACTTAAAACAGACAGGGGAATGTTGATGGGTATTTTACCGCGGATGAATGCCAGTGACCACGCGCTCAGTAAGGTCATTGGCATCAACGAGAGGGTGCAAGACTTGTGAGTCCCACTGGGCGTGGTTTGTTGACCCGTTCGACGCGTTTTCGGGTAGGTGGGACCTTTATCAGAGGGACGGTGTCCACATCAATCTTCTTCTCTTCTGCTGCAGCTTAAATCCCATCTCTATATGGGGTCGCTGTTCTTGATGAGTCTCCTCCATTCTCTTCTGTCACGCACCATGTCCTCGTCCAAATTTTTCTCCCGGATGTCTGCCGCCACGCAATCCCTCCACCTCGTCTTCGGTCTACCTCTTCTCCGTCCCAGCACCTCCATTTCCAGCACCCTACGTCCCACGTAATCATCCTCTCTTCTCATCATGTGCCCATACCATCTCAGTCTGGCTTCTTTGACTTTTCTTGACGCCTCTACTACTTTCACTGTTCCTCTAATGCGTTCGTTTCTGATTCGATCCCGTCTAGTTACATCGCACATCCATCGCAACACTTTCATTTCAGCCACATCCATCTTTCTGTCACTAGTCTTCTTCATTGGCACCGTCTCCATTCCGTACAACATGGCTGGCCTAACCACTGTTTTGAAGACCTTCCCTTTCACCTTCACCGGCATCCTACGATCACAGAGAACTCCCGACACCTCTCTCCAGCTCCTCCATCCCCACTGTATCCTACGATTTACCTCTCCCTCTGCTCCCCCCTCTGCCTCGATTGTTGATCCCAAGTATTTAAAACAATCTACCCGTTTGATCAGTTCACCGTTTAACATCATTCCCCCTCCTTCATCCGGTTGGACATTACATCTCAGATAGTCAGTCTTCTTCCGACTAACTTTCATACCTCTATTTTCCAATGCCTCCCTCCAATTTTCTAGCTGTCGTTCTACCTCCTGTCTTGTCTCTGCGCACAACACTACATCATCGGCATACATCATACATCATGCACCAAGGAGCAACCCCTCTAACCTCCTCAGTCAACACATCCAACACCACGTTGAATAGGAATGGACTCAGTGCTGACCCCTGATGCAGACCAACTCCAAAACTCTCCGTCACACCAACACTACACCTCACTTTCGTCGTAACCCCTCTATACATTTCCTGAATCAATCTGACGTACTTCTCTGGGACATCTCCCTCAGGCACCTCCAAACCTCTTGTCTCGGTGTCCTATCATACGCCTTCTCTAAGTCTATGAAAACCATGTGTAATGCCTTCTGTCCTTCCCTGTACCTTTCCTCCAACTGTCGTAATGCAAAAATAGCATCAGACGTACTTCGTCCGGGCAAACCGAATTGCTCTGTCGACACGCCTGCCTCCTCCTCAGCCTTAAGTCCACAATTCGCTCCCACACCTTCATGGTGTGCGATATCAGCTTGATACCCTATAATTTGAGCATCCTGTATATCCCCTTTCTTTTTGAATATGGGTACTGTGATACTGGCACGTCATTCCTCCGGGACCACGTCTTGGTCGCAGAGCTTTTCCATAAGATCATGCAGGAGATCCACTCCTTCATCGCCAAGTGCCTTCCATACCTCTGCCGGTATCTCATCAGGACCCGTTGCTTTACCACTCATTTTATCCAACGCCTTCACTTCCGCTCTTTCCACCTTCTTCGTCATTGCCATATTCGGTAGTCCATCCTCATGGACCAACCTAGGGTTTTCCTCATTTAATAGTTCCTCAAAATATTCCTTCCATCTAACCTGTATATCTTTCTCTCCGCAGTACTGTCCCATCCTCTCTTTTAACCTGTTTCACTTGAGTAAAATCCTTTGTGGCTTTATTCCTGCTTTTAGCCAACCTGAATATTTCCTTTTGCCCCTCTCGAGTTTCTAATTTCTCATACAGATCACGACATGCATGGGCTTTTGCCAGTGCCACCGCCTTTTTTGCCTATTTCTCGTTCTTATATACTTCCTTCCGCTCACCCGACCTAGTTTCCTCCCACAGTTTCTTTGCTTGTTTCTTACATTGTAGGGACTCTTGGATAACATCATTATACCACCATCCTTCTTTACCTTTCCACATTCTACCGGATGCTTCACCTAATACAGCCTTTCCTACGGTTCGTATTACATTTGCATTATGTTGCCACCAGTTTTGTACATCTTCTGGCGTACTGGTCTCGCTCAGCACCCGCTCTTTAAACTCTCTTCTCCTTTCAGCTTATACCACTTAATCTTCTTAACACACGTTTCTCGTGTCTTTCTCGGTCTCCTCAACATCAGCTCCATAACTAATATCCGGTGCTGTGGTGTTACATGGTCTCCTGGAATCACTTTACAGTTCTTAACTTCACTCAATTGTGACCTTCAGTAGAGTAGGTAGTCAACCTGTGACGTTCTACCTCCGCTCTTGTAAGTTATCAAATGTTCGTGCCTCTTTCTGAAGTATGTGTTTACAATTGCCATATCAAAAGAGACAGCCAGGTCCAACACACTCTTGCCTTCCCGATTTGCCTCCCAAACCATGTCCTCCATGTACACTTTCCGTAACATCATTGTTATTTCCTACGTGTCCATTCAGGTCAGCACCAACTATCACTATTTTCTAGCACACACTCCATTTCTATTTCCAGCGAACTCCAGTAGGCTTCCTTCTCTTCTGTGCATCCAATTTGCGGGGCGTATGCACTCACTATATTGAGCACATGATTCTCCCAGTTCAGTCTCAGTCATTAGTCTATCACTCCTCCGGTTTATCTCCACACTACACTCACTGAGCTCCTTCGTCAATATAATACCCCCACCATTTCTACCTTCGACCGACGCTCCACTGTAAAACAGTTTATACCCTTCACCGAGCTCACTTGCCTTATTTCCTTTCCAACGCGTTTCTTGTACGCGGAGCACATCTACTCTTCATGAAAATCCACAATCTCCCTTCCTCTTCCAGTCATACTTCCCACGTTTAACGTAACTATCCTCAGTCCCCCCACAATGTCAAGGGTAAAGGTGTGCTAGGCACGCTGCTTGACCGGCACCTATACCGTATGGTGAGGTCAAGCCCGGGGATTGATGATGGGCCCCACCGGGGAGAGTTGATGTTGAGCCGGTGGCGGGCGTACCTTCAACTGAAGGGTGCGTCCATGTACAGGTGGGTGACCCTCCTTCCCCGTTGGAGGGGGCTCAGCCTCCTGCGGAAGTTGCCCCCTCGTTGGTGAGGGGCTCTTCGACTCCCGACAGCTCTGGCTGTTCGGGAAACGGGTCGTGCTAGGGGCGGTCAGAATAGGGAAGGCTCCCTCCGTGCAATGCTTTTTAATGCTAGGTCGATTGGGAATAAGTTTTGCGAGCTACGGGCGCTCTTAGCATCAGAATACCAGGATATCGTTGCTATCACCGAGTCCTGGATTCATACTGATCGTAGGGACTACGTTGGGGAGTTCGAAATTCCGGGGTATAGAATGTTTCGTAAAGACCGCACCCGTGGGGAGGGGGGAGGGGTACTATTATACGTCAGGGACACGTTGAGTCCGGTTGACTGCCATTTCCGATCGGAACGGGAGCTGCTTGGCGTCGATCTGAACGTGGGAGGGACGAACTGTAGATTAATCTTGGTGTACAGACCGCGTCTCCTCCTCGAGGAGGATACAGCCCTGTACACCGAACTCCGTAGCCTGCTAGGGGACAGGGTGTGTGTAGTTTTAGTAGACTTCAACTGTCGCGGCATAAAGTGGGAAGACAGGACTGCTGATGCCGAAGGGAGGAGGCTAGTTGACTTTGCTGATGAGAACTTCCTGACTCAGTGGGTCAATGGGCCTACACGAGGCGAAAGCGTTCTAGACTTAGTATTCACGATCGAAGACAACCTCGTCACTGGCCTCACCGTTGATGAATCGTTGTGCGGGAGTGATCACGGTCTGATTAGGTTCTGTGTGTGTCCCTCGGGTGAAGCGTAGTGACTCTAGAGGCAGTAAGCTCGATCTACGGCGGGCGGACTCTTTTGGCCTCCGGGATAGCGTAGGTGAGATGGGGTTAGAGGTCAGTGGCGATGTTGAGGAAGTATGGAGTGGATTTCGGGACAAGTTTATGGTGCTGCAGTCTGCTGCCATACCCTCGAAACCGGTCACCCCTGCTTCAACGCAGCCTAAGTGGTTCAGTTGTGACATCGCTTCTGTTATCCGAAATATGAAAGCTGCGCATAGGAGGCCGAAGGCCAATCGTTCCCATGAGAACACCGAGGCGTATGTCCGCCTTTGCAGAGAAGTGAAGGCGAAGGTTAGGCAAGCGAAACGTAACGAAGAACTCGGGTGGCAAGCCTCTGCAAGGAGAACCCAAAGGAGTTCTTCAGTTATGTTAATAGTAGAAAGCCCATTAGAAGCATGATAGGTCCGTTAAAGGACCCCAGCGGCGTTCTGCGGATTTCCGACGCCGACATCGCTAATGTGCTGAATGAGTACTTTGCGGGAGTGTTCACCAGGGAGGACACCCGCGTCATCCCCGAGCCAGGCGTGAGGCACGAAGGTGCTGACCTGGATAGTGTTCGGTGTACCGCGTTAATCGTTGCCGATAGAATAGACAAACTGAGCGCGTTTAAGGCTCCTAAGCCAGACCAGTTCCTCCCCAGAGTGTTGCGGGAAGTGCGCGACCAGGTGGCTTCCCACCTAGCTACAGTCTTCAACAAATAGTTGGAGACGGGCCAGGTGCCTGGTAACTGGAGGGAAGCGAATGTGACCCCTATCTTTAAGAAAGGGGATTACGAAAGGCCAGGAAACTATCGTCCCATTAGTCTCACTTCGGTTGTAGGTAAATTATTAGAGGTGATAATAGCGGATAGGATCGTTGGCCATTTGGATTCGTACAAGCTGCTTGGGGACTCCCAACGTGGGTTTAGACGGCATAGGTCGTGTCTCACCAACTTGCTCGAGTTTTTTCACGTCATGTTGAGTGAGTATGATAAGAGTAGGGCGATTGATATACTTTATCTCGACTTTGAGAAAGCCTTTGATAAGGTACCTCACCGCTGGGTATCGGTGGGGAAGTAGGTAGGTGGATTGAAAACTGGCTGAAGTATAGGCGGCAGAGGGTTGTAATTAAAGGGGCTAGTTCGGGTTGGGCCTCGGTCACTAGCGGGGTTCCTCAGGGTTCCGTTTTGGGGCCACTGTTATTTATCATTTATATAAATGATATCGACGGTGGCATCGTCAGTAGGATCACCATGTTCACTGATGACACGAAGCTTGGGGCCAATGTTGGGACGCCAGAGGCGATAGAGCAACTGCGTGCGGATCTACGTAGGATAGGAGAGTGGTCCGAAAAATGGCAAATGCCGTTTAACTTGGGTAAATGCAAGGTGATGCACATTGGCTGCGCCAATCCCAAGTCGGACTACTACTACTCGATGTTGGGGAGTAATATCGACTGATTTGGAAAAGGACTCGGGTGTGCTAATTAGCAGCGACCTTAAGTTTACCAAACAATGCATAGAGGTGGAAAAGAAAGCCCAGAAGCTGTTGGGTTATATCAGGAGGCAATTTCAGTTTCGGAACGAGGAGATTGTGCTCTCTCCGTACAATTCCCTGGTTCGGCCGCACCTGGAGTATGCAGTGCAGTTCTGGTCGCCCACCCTCAAGAAAGATATTGAGATCAGCGTGAATCATTAGTAATGAATATAGTGTATTTGGTTTCATTCGTGTCCCTATACTCCTTGTTTCAGGTTTTCAAAGTCGGTCGCTGAATTTGAATTTTCTAAAAGTTTGTAAAATTTTCTCGTCATTATTATTTCTCGCAAAACGCAAATGTGTTTTCACCGTAATTGACATTTTGAAGAATGTTTATACGGATTTTTTTTTTCTCGTAACATCTTTAACGATTTCGATGGTGTTTTCATTCGGGGAACCTCGTGAGACTCCTCCGGGTTTCCCGATAAAGTATCCAATTTTATGCGGTACCTGTTTAAGGTTTGCTGTTTAACTTTTCGTTTCTTTCGCCTGATTCTGGACTCGTAATTCTAAGTGGATACTCTTATTAAGTACGCTTATAAGTTTTAATTAGTTGTTTTCTTCTAATTTATTTATTCTGCCATCCTTTTCTGCCATCCACTTCACGATAAAAGCCAGGTAGGATTCCATATATAAAACTAATAATTATTTGTTTATTTTCATGACATTCCTTCCATGTGGTTGCATTAAATTCCTCAGTTGATGGCATGCTATAATTTTCCGTGTGTGTGTGTGTAGAGATATTTTGTGACTTAAAGCAAACTTTTAATTACATTAAGATTGCCTCCTCATTATATTTGCAGTGTTAACGTTCTTTCGACTAATTAAAAAGAAAAAAGAATGAAAGTTGTATTGCGTTCGAGAGGTTGAAATTGAACTGAAATTGGAATATCCAATCTTAATATGCAATTTAACCAGCTACATACAGTAGCACTTTCTATTTTTAAACTTTAATGACCCATTGAATTGGAATATTTCGCGTGAAGCAACGATTATCTACTAAAAATATCTGTCGAGTATTTTTTTTTCCTATTGTACTACCTTGGCCCGTGAGAGTCGCGCGTGTTTGGATTAACTATATAATAACGGAGTGTCTATCTGAAAAGTCCGTATATTATAGGTATAGGAGGGAAATACGACTGTACTCGTACGCGCGTATTCAAGCCATGTTTATCGTGTATGAATCAGCGGGCTTTAAAAATATGGGCTTTGCGAAATGTATTGAACGGTTTATGTACGGTTTCTGCACTCTTTAATTACTCAATTTCCGCGAGATTATCTAATGCGTATCAGTTAACTGTTTTTCATAGTTAGACATGGTAGGTCGTTCTCAATTTTATTCGTAATCAAATTGTAAAGTATTTACTCTAACGACGATAAGATAAAAACATGTTGACAATGAATTAATGTTTTTATGGTAATTCAATTCACCGTTAGTCAACATTCGCAATTACCGTTTTTCGTGTAAGAGTCTAATTATCATAATTAAATTTGTTGGTTAGCATTGGTTATACGGGTGATAATAGACGTTTATCAACTACTAATTGCTTAATTTAATTTTAACATGTTTTTAACCTTATTATTACTTAATATGTTCCTTCGTTTCCATTATACGTATGCATGTACTACTGCTATGAATTTAGTGTGTGTGTGTGTGTGTGTGGTGTGTGTGTAATATTCCTCTTCAAGGTAAATAAGACCCATATTTTGAGGGGGTTTCTATAAAATTTGCCCTCCCACCCCTCCTATATAATTTCCTGACTCACCGTTTGGTGCAGACCCACCCGTCTGTTTGTGTCACGTATCTCCTCCTCCTCCTCCTCCTCCTCCTTCCTAAAGTCATGATTGTAATTAATCCGTGACAGTGCGAAACGTTTACATAATGTATTGAGTATAAAGTTAATCGTTGGTTGAATATTATATGAAAAACGTTTCTTTGAACAAAAGACTTTATTACTTATTTATTGCATTTTTTTTGTCTTTGAATAAAACATATTGCCTCGTGAGTGTATTTATTGCGAGGTTAAGCTTTGGTACAGCAATTTTTTTTATTCATCTACAATTCTACATGCGTATATACAGTAATGTGTATAATAAATGTCACAGCCTTTTTTAATGTATCCGTTAATGTGTAAGCCTATATATATATATAATATATATATATATATATATATATATATATATATATACAGGGTGGGCCGTAAGTTTCCATACATAGGAAAAATAAACATTTTTTTATGGACAACCATTTTTATTTATAATATGCTCTACATGGTTGCCATTGTTTTGAAAACATTTCAATACGTGTTCCCCACTGTTGATGAACACGCATTAGCACAGTTGACGTTATGCTTGTAATGGCGTTGGTGATACGTTCCTTTAGATGATTTATGTCTCGTATCTTTTCCTGATACACCATGGCCTTCAAGTGCCCCCAAAGATAGAAATCAAGGGGGGTGAGATCTGGGGATCTGGGAGGCCACTCCACAGGACCACGCCGACCAATCCAAGCATCCGGAAACTGCTGATCCAAATACCGACGCACGTATTTAATTTCCTATGTATGGAAACTTACGGCCCACCCTGTATATATATATATACCCTACCCCTACAACCCTACAAAGGTTCCGCGCGATGATTTCTCATTTCGCGAAGGTCAAGCTTGTCGCCCCTCCTCTCGAGTTGGCCTGGTGAAGTAGTGAGTTGGATTCTTGCGCTCTCCACCTCACATAGCCAGGTACGCCCGGCTCATCGGGGATTGTTCTGAGCCAGGCGTCTAGTCTTCTTTTGAAGATTTCCACTGCAACTCCCTTCGTGTTTCTTAGGTCTTTGGGCAACTGATTAAACAGTTTTGGTCCTCTCACTACAAAACTATTTTCTTTCAGGGTTAAGGATGTTCCCTGTCTCGCCTTCAATTTGGGAATACGACACAGTCTACCGCTTCTACTTTCCATCGTTGTTTGGGGAGTTATGGGATTCAGAGTAAGATTAGGGACTAGTTTCTCCATTATTTTCCAAGTGTAAATAATGGTGTATCTCTCTTCTCCTTTCCAGTGAATATAGGTCTAGTTCTCGTAACCTTTCCCAGTAATTTAGTTCTTTGCACCCATTGATCTTGGCTGTGAAGCTTCTTTGGATCCCCTCCAGCTGTCTAATGTCTTCTTTTTTATATGGGGAAGTTAGGACCGAGCAGTATTCTAATTTGGGTATGATCAGGGTTTTCAGTAGAGGAATCATTACATTCCTATCCCTTCGTTTAAAGGTTCTCAATATCTGACCCGTTATTCTCTTTGCTCTGTTTACTGCTATCTTATTTTGTGTTTCAAATTTCGCATCATCTGTCATTACAACCCCTAAATCTTTTGCTCTGGAATTTCTCTGAATTTCCTGTCCATTTGGGGTATAATATTCCATGCACTTTAGGTCTTCTCTTTTTCCGTACCGTAATAGCTGAAATTTCTCGGTGTTAAACTTCATATTGTTGTCTTCAGTCCACTTGTAGATTTTGTTTATGTCGGTTTGTAGAGATCCTATGTCTTCTGGGTTTCTTATTTTTCTACTGATCTTTGTGTCATCCGCAAAGGATGTTACTGTGCTGTCTCTGGTAACGTCCTCATCTATGTCAGTTAGCATGATTATGAAGAGTAGTGGAGCTAATACTGTTCCTTGTGGTACTGAGCTGAGGACCTCTGATTCTGATGAAGATACTCCTTGTACTGTAACGACTTGCCTCCGCTCACTAAGGAAATTATATATCCATTTCCCTACTTTTCCTGTTATTCCCATATATTTCAGTTTATGTATTATGATTCCGTGGTCACACTTGTCGAACGCTTTAGCAAAGTCTGTGTATAGTACATCATAGTTTTCATTACTTTCAAGTGAATCAATAATGTTGTTGTAGTGTTCCATTAGTTGTGATAGGCATGATCTGCCTGATCGAAACCCGTGTTGGTTATCATTGAATTTTTTCTGAGTTTCCAAAAAGTCATAGATTTTCTGTCTAACTATTCTTTCAAATATTTTAGTGAGATGAGATGTAAGCGACACTGGCCTATAGTTTTTGGCCTGGGATCGATCTCCTCCTTTATATATTGGGACTATGTTCGCGCTCTTCAGGATGCCCGGTATTTCTCCCGTGTCTAATGATCGTCTCCATATCCAGTATAGGGGCTCAGCGATTGCATTCTTGCAGTTTTTGATCAGTGTGGCATTCCATTTATCCGGTCCTGCCGCTGAGTGTGTTTTTAGTTTCCCTATGGCTTGTGTAATATCATCCGTCGTAAAGTCGAAATCCGTTATACTTTCCCCTTGTGGTTCTTCTTCAAAGAACGCGTTTCTATCGCAAATCAATTTGTCAGTTTTTGGGATACTGAAAGATGATTCATACTGAGCTTTTAATATTTCAGATACTTCTGTTAGATCATCAGATAAATCACTGTTCTCATTTTTTAAAGGTCCGATAGTCGCTTGGTTTTTCGACTTTCTTTTTGCGAAATTATAGAAGTACTTTGAGTTAACCTTTATCGCTTCTATAGCGTCATCTTCTTTTTCTGTATGCTTCTCGATTTGTTCCTGTATGACGACATCGATACTTTGTAGTTTATCATTTAATATTTTTCTGATGTTATCTTTACAATTACTTAATTTTGCAGTCACTTTTTCTCTTTCGGAACAATGCCCTCTTTTGTCTTTCGAACCTGCTTCTCTTTCCTCTTTGTTGTATCTTTGGGACATGTTTTTCCACAATTTCTAACGTCTTCTCCTCTAACGTCATTAGCATCTCTTCCGTTGTCTTGGCCTCGAAAATGGTTTTCCAATCTATTACTTCCATGCTGGATGTCACATCTTCCCAGTTTATAGCTTTGGAGTGAAAATTAAAAATTTCGAATTTGCTTCGTTCTGTTGTGCGTGTTCTTTCCTTTCCTGTTGCCTTTATATTAGTTGTTATTTCAATGATATTGTGGTCTGATATCATAGTTGGGGAGATTTCTACATTATCAATTAGATTACTGTTGTTTGTGAATACCAAATCTAGGCAGTTGTTTTTTCTTGTGTTTTCTGTTATTTCTTGCGTTAACATAAATTCATCAGCTAAAGCTAGTAGCATTTTTACCTGCTCCTGGTCTTCTCGTGTGCCCCCCTTGTCCTGGTGGATACATATATTTTTTCCTATCCTTTTATATTTCATGAATGGGAAATTAAAATCACCACAGAGAAAAATATTTGGGGTTGGAGAGTGTAGATCTTTTACTAAGTTTCTTACCTCTGTAATGGAATCTGAAAATTTTGAGGTTGGCGTGTTTGGGGGTCTGTACATTACAATTAGTACCATATTTAATTTTTCAATTTTTGCTGCTACACATTCTACGTAGTTGTTTGAGGTACTTATAACCATTTCTGCTATGTGCCTTTCGCGTGTGTAAATAGCACATCCTCCTTTACGTCTCACTGTTCTGTCGGCTCGGAGGATGTTATAGTTGTCAATTTGTATTTCTTTTTTGTCAATACAGGACTCACAATTTTCACAGTTCGCCTGGCAGTCCTTTAGATGAGTTTCCGTGAGGCATGCAAAGTCTGCTCCGGCTTCTTGCATGAGTCCTTTCAGGTATGCAACTTTGTTCGTGGACTGGTTTGATTTAAGGCCCTGTATGTTGGCTAGGATTATTTTTATTTTTTCTCTTTCTTTTTCGCATACAGGTGGTTCCGCTTTGTTTTCCGATGGGGGTGCCGGTTTCGTTGCCTTGTGGTCCTCCGAGAATTTACCTCTTTTTATCTTTGTCGGTACCTGTTGTCCCGATAACGCATGAAGTGTCTTTGTTCGTACCTTCTGTCCGGCTCTCGGATTTCTATATTTATATTTGTCAGCTGGTTTTGTAATTGCTGGAGAGTATTTAGCAGCTGAAATGTGTTGGCTGCGTCTAAAAAATTTCCACTCTTCTTTGATGTTCGTTTTTTCTGTTCCCTCGGTGCGTTCCTTTGAGGGTGGTGGTATCGGCATTTTTTTTCGTATTTGCAACTCCCATATCTTTCATAAGTGTTGCAGACCGTAAGATGGTGGAACATGCATTTCTTATCAAACTTGCAATATCCACTTGTGTAATGCATTTTGCATAATGTGGGATGTGCATATATGCATTGCCCATCCCGATATCTGCAGTTTCCTTTCGCGTAGTATTTGCATACGATATTTTCTACGCTTCTGCTTTCTTTCTTATTATTTACCAAGTTCTTAGTTTTGGCATTATCATATTTTTCTTTGGCTGTTTATTTTCTACGTTTTTAGTTATTATCTTTTTATCATTTCGCTCGTTGGACCGTTTGTCTACTTCGCCACTTTTACTTATTTCTTTCCTTTCATCTATGTCTTCCTTCCGTATTACGTTGTTTATATCGTTATTTGTTATTAAATTGTTGTTCGTTATTATGCTGTTAATCGTTATTTCGTCTTCTCTCTCATCCACCCTGTTTTTCGTTGGGACCATTTCGGACACATGCGTCCCCATTATTTCATTCTTTTTTGTAACTTTCGAGTCTGCTATCTCCATTTCTTTAAAGACCGCGAAAGAATTTACAGTCTGTGTACATGCGCCACATAGAAATTTGATCCCCACGACTTGTTTCGCGTTCGAGACAAGAGTTATTTCCCGATCATTCCAATTCATGCAGTTAAAGTCGTTTAATCGTTGGCAGAAATCACACCTAATCGCTAGGCTTTCCGTTGTTACTAAATTGCACAAATTACAGATTAAGTGAGAATTTGGACCCATATCCATGATATTCCTTAATTAGCTTAAGAAGAAATACCCACACAAATTCTTTATTTATTTTTTTTTTATTTCTGTTTCTTTCCTTTCGATGGTCGAGGGTATTTCGAGGGTTTTCTGACCTTTGTGTTTTATGACCTTTTTCCTGCTTTGTTTCAAACTTTCTCGAATGCCAACCGTATTTCGTTTTGAATATATACGTTAAAATTGGTGATAAATTATGTAAACTATATTGCACTTTCTTTATTTTAATGAAATTCACTTTATAATTTATATGCACGGATTCACTGATACTTTATACACTTTCGGGTGCAAACAGAATAAACCGCCGAGTAGATTATTCCCTTCTAATTTGGGTGTTAAATAGAGAGAGCAAAACAACACGTCCATTCACCACAGGGTACAAGCAATATAATATATATAATATATATATTATATATATATATATATATATGATGAATAAAACCACGAAGGAAAGGAAACACAGACTGGTGCTCAAGCGCTTTCGTCTAATGACATCCTCAGGAACACTCAGTGTTCCTGAGGATGTCATTAGACGAAAGCGCTTGAGCACCTTTTTGTGTTTCCTTTCCTTCGTGGTTTTATTCATCATAAATATTTTTCACGTGTTACTTTTGTGAAATAATTTTCATATATATATATATATATATATATATATATATATAATAATTTTCGTCCGTGACCATTTTTTACCCAGTAGGGCCAATAGGTCGAATGTTATATATTTTATATTTTTTTAATTTTTAATCACTCGCTTGTGTTAAAAGTAGGCGGGGTTGGGGGCTTTACAGGGTGATCCAAAAGTCCCTATTTATTTTGCTGAAATAATAATATTTCTATTTTTTTTCTGCAGGCCGTAGATGATGATGGATGTAAAAAAAATGTGTGATGGTAGTAACACTACGTATCCAAGTAAAGAAGTGCAAAGAAATTCGAGAAAAATTCGAAAGATGATTTCACAAACTTGGACCTACAGACAAAGCAATTCGCGGCCTGGTCAATAAATTTAAAAGAACAGGATCTGTTCATGATGAGGCAAGATCTGGACGTCCAGGTACATCGAGAAAATGTCGAATTGGTAAGAGATGCCTTTGAAACAAATCCTGAATGGCGCACATCATCACATAGACTGAGCATACCAAAAACGACTGTTCTAAGGATTTTAAAATCAACATTAAAAAAGAAAAGTTACCATATTCAAGTGCTACATGAGTTACACGAAGAGGATTATCCAAAACGAGCCGCCATGTACACAGAATTTACTGAAAAAATTAATTCGAAAAATTATTGAACCACATTCTTTTCAGCGATGAGGCGACATTCCACACATATGGAAAGACTAATCGACATAATTGCCGTTCTGGGCTAGTGAAAAACCAACCGAGTTCTACGAATGGGAGAGAGATTTTCCTAAAGTTAATGTCTGGTTGGGTATGATAAGATCGAAGATTTACGGACCTTTTTTGTTCGTGGAAGCTACGGTAACAGGGCCAATTTATATTGACATGTTTCGACAGTTTCTTGAACCCCAGCTTCGTTCAGATGGCATTCTCGATACTGTTGTCTTTCGACAAGACGGAGCTCCTTGTCACTATGCAAACATCGTTTGGGCGTACCTTTATGAGCTCTTACTGAATTTCTGGATTGGATGTAGTGGAAACATGCCCTGGGCAGCACGATCTCCAGATTTAACACCATTAGACTTCTTTGCGTGAAGCTTTATAAAGTTTGAGGTTTACAAAACAAGAATTACGGACCTGCAGGACCTGCGAACCCGCATTGTCGCCGCAGTCGTTAAAATAACCCCAGAGATGCTTGAGAATGTGTTCCGCAATGCAGTGGACAGATTTGAGATTTGCAGACACACTGATGGTGCTCACGTCGAATTTCAGACCTAACTTGATAAATAAATCCTATATACTATTGAGCTAAAATGCGTCTGTGTGTCTGTCTGTCCGCTTTCTTCGGAACCGTGCACAGACTAAACGGCACATCGGAAAATTCTGCAACCACCACCACCACCAACTGATAGCCCATGAGCTGCCGATGTGCTCTGTCAAGTTTCCCGGTCCTAGGTCACTCCGCGGCCGAGCACGAGCTATTTGCAGGCCCCCCCAATTACTGAGGAATCAATAGTTTTCGGTCAAAAGAACGCAGCCATGAAAACCTTAAGCTTCACAAATCTTGATACAGTGGGTTCGGACATGAAGCTCAAGATTTCCATTGCTGCGTTCTTTTCTATAAAAGTGAATGTAAGGACTTCGAAAACGAAAATGACGAGGGCAAAAATACATAATAAATAGTTTGGTAGTCCCGATAATATTAAGTACCAATATACATATACATATATACAATATACATATACATGTACATAATACAGCTAGCTGTGACATATACTGCTACCTGTCTGGAGGGCGATAGTGAGCTACCGCTTGTATACATCTAATTATGTTACTACATTTTTATCCTAAAATACTATTATTTCAGCAAAATAGATAGGCACTTTTGGATCACCCCGTATAAGAAAGTCGAGAGAAAGCGGTCTTTTTTTACCGTCTAGTGTGATTATTTTATCCAATTTCACCCTCGTTAGGATTTTAATTAAAATCTGTAAGTCAAATAAGTCAGTCTTTATTCACCCTCTGATTTGTATTAGGTTAGGTTAACCTAACCTAACAACCTCAAAAAAGTAGGTCGTAGAAGAAAATCAGACTTATTTACAAAATTCGACTTAATTGGTAAAAAAGGTGGCTTACTATTGGCGCTATATATATATATATATATATAATATATGAAAAGAAGGATCAACACAACGGCAAACATTTTCATTTATTTGTACATCAGACGTTTCGACAAATCTTTTGTCATCATCAGTGAGTTAAGTCTTAAAACCTTAAAACAAAATTGAAAAGTGAAAGTTACATCAATACAATATTAAAACCATTAAAATTAAAACCTTAAAGCAAAATGAAAATTGCATCAATACAAAATTAAAATCATTTAAATTTCATCACTATAAAAACTAAAATTAAATTAAATTTCATCACTATAAAAACTAAAATTAAATTACCTCAATAGGTAAATACACAATGTTTACATCCACCTCCATACTTGGCAAAGTCTAAGGGAACACTGGATGGTCAGAGGATTAGAAAGGATATGTCTGTGAAAACGGTTGGTAGTCAAAAGAGTCGTAATTTGTAGGATGAGCTATTATTATTAAGGGAGGGTTTGTTTCTATAGATGTACAAAGATTCTAAAATTCGGAGTTCTGTAAGGTTATTGGATCTAGTTAAAATTTCAAACTGAGTTTTGTGAAGGGGATGGTCGTTTTCATTACTGTGGTTTCTAATTGCGGATTGTGGAGGGCTACTGAGGGGACGGTTGGTACGGACTGACAAGCCCAAATGTTGAGAAAGGCGCACCTCCAGTTGGAGTTGAGTGCTGCCAATATACGCAGCCTTACAGCTGTCGCACGTGTATTTGTAAACAACATTGGGGCATACAGTTTTGGGGAATTCATCTTTGAACTTTAAAAAATTTGATACTTTAAGTGGGTTGACGAAGGCGAATCTAAATTTATTTGGGGATAACTAGACTTGAGTAGTTTGGACAATTCACCTCGAATACGCAATGATAAATAACCATAAAAAGGTAATTTAATATATCTGGTTTCTTTTTGTACTGTAGTGACGGGGAGTTTAGTATCAAAAGTGTTATTTAAAAATTTCTTTAATTGGTTATCGAATAGATGAGAAGGGTAGTAATTGTTAATAAAGTACTGTTTTAAAAATTTAAATTCTTCGTTTAACGAAAAGTAATCCGAACAAATACGGTAACTTCTTGTTAATAATGTTACTATAGCACTAATCTTATATTTATAAAACATACAACTTAAATAATTGGTTCCCAAGCCAGTAAA
>JAJOZX010006168.1:115000-125000 GCA_023014485.1 Bathynomus jamesi
AAATATCCACAATTTGACTTGTTCATTCCTGTAGAGTTTTGTAATAACTTGCAAAAATATCGCATGATATCGTATAAAAATGATATCGTATAAAAAACGGATATTATATTGCGATTTTTGTTTTTTTGACCCATGTTGTTACTTTTGTTAATTGCGAGAAAACTATAAAAGATATCAGAATTCCGTTTCTTGCATTCAAAAAAAGAAGTTTGAAAGTATCTTGCATATAAAAATTGTCATGATAAGGAAGGGGGTTACTGAGATATTAATTTTTAAAAAATGCGTCATTTTTTTCGGACCACCCGATATATATAAATAAAATTTAGTGGTGGACCGGATGTCAGTTTTTCAACATCTGCGGATGCAGATTTTTAATTTCAATATCCGCGGATGCGGATATTTAGTTAATCTATCAATATAATATAGAATTATGAATATGTGACATAATTTTTCAAATTTCGTGATATTACTATTATGGCAGACAATGCATAAGAATTAAAATTAATAATAATGTTTTCATTATGATAAAAATAATAACTTTCTCAAGAGTTTCAGACACAGAAAATTCAATGAAACAAGTTTCATTCAATTTTCTGTGTTACCAACTATTTATATTTTGAGGTTTATATATTTGTTTGTTTATTAATAATTAATACTTTACATGAAATGTGCATGACTGGGCCTTATAAGCTACTTTATAAGCTAATTTACTTGAAAATTGCATAATTTATTAGAGGAAACATCCGCAGTCAGAAGTGCGGATGTTTAAAATGATGCGGATATCCGGTGGTTACCTCATTTTTTCATTTGTTCCGTTTTCTCTCGTCTTGCGCGGATATCTCCTATACAAGCGTCGTTCTTTACGTTGTTTATACTGTGTGTTCTTTGCAGTTGAATGTATATAATGTTACGGCATGCGGGAGGTGCCCCCTTGGGGCATTGGTTTCTGCGAGTATGTAGAAGAATTACGGCATTTGGAAGGGTGAGGTCCATGGTGTAATGGTATCGCGTCTGACCGGCAATCGGAAGATCCCGGGTTCGATTCCCAGGTGGTTACCTCATTTTTTCATTTGTTCCGTTTTCTCTCTCTCGTCTTGCGCGGAATATCTCCTATACAAGCGTCGTTCTTTACGTTGTTTATACTGTGTGTTCTTTGCAGTTGAATGTATATAATGTTACGGCATGCGGGAGGTGCCCCCTTGGGGCATTGGTTTCTGCGAGTATGTAGAAGAATTACGGCATTTGGAAGGGTGAGGTCCATGGTGTAATGGTATCGCGTCTGACCGGCAATCGGAAGATCCCGGGTTCGATTCCCAGATGGTTACCTCATTTTTTCATTTGTTCCGTTTTCTCTCTCTCGTCTTGCGCGGAATATCTCCTATACAAGCGTCGTTCTTTACGTTGTTTATACTGTGTGTTCTTTGCAGTTGAATGTATATAATGTTACGGCATGCGGGAGGTGCCCCCTTGGGGCATTGGTTTCTGCGAGTATGTAGAAGAATTACGGCATTTGGAAGGGTGAGGTCCATGGTGTAATGGTATCGCGTCTGACCGGCAATCGGAAGATCCCGGGTTCGATTCCCAGGTGGTTACCTCATTTTTTCATTTGTTCCGTTTTCTCTCTCTCGTCTTGCGCGGAATATCTCCTATACAAGCGTCGTTCTTTACGTTGTTTATACTGTGTGTTCTTTGCAGCTGAATGTGTATATATATATATATATCCATATATTTGGGGAACAGCTTTTCCTTCAAATTTGTTTGGTTGAACAATCGACCGTCGTTTTTATTTAATTTATTAGTTTTCTCAATTTTCCGTATGACATTTTTCAAAAAATATATATATATATATTATATGTGTGTGTACACAGGGTGTTCCATAAGTCCGGCATCATAGGAAAAATAATAAAAAAAGGCAAAACAAAAGCTTTTATTTACAGAACGTGCTCAATATGTCCACCATTGTTTTCACTACACAAATCCAGACGTGACACCCAGTCAGCAAGCACACGGTGAATGATGTCAGGAGTAATGGTGTTATATGCCCAATAATGCGCTGCCGCAAATGTTCAACACACCTAATTTTCTCTGCGTATACCAGCGCTTTCAAGTGGCCCCAGAGATAAAAATCTAGTGGCGTGAGATCCGGGCTTTTAGCTGGCCATTCCACAGGCCCTCGACGTCCTATCCAATGACCAGGGAATTGTTGGTACAGGTATTCCCTTACTTGGGTGCTGTAATGTGCAGGAGCGCCGTCTTGCTGGAACCATGTTGGGAAATTTCCTTCTTCGTTCAAGACACTGGGAAATGCTTCTTCCTTGAGCGTACGTAGGTAGGTGCCTCCAGTGACATGTTCATCGAAAAAGAGGGGGCCTATGATGCGATCCTTCCAAATGCCACACCATACCATCACCCGAGATGCACCTTGTTCCTTTGAAGAGGTATACCAGTGAGGGTTGTTTTGAGGCCAGTAGCGGGTGTTCTGTCGATTTACCTCACCATTTCCATAAAAAACAGCCTCGTCACTGAACAGAATGGTGGACGGGAAATTGGCATACCGAGCATATTGGTCCGTAGCCCATTCACAAAATTCCATCCGCCGGTCGGGATCATCATCATCGCTTAATTTCTGTAGGATCTGAAGTTTATATGGATGCCATTTGTGAGCCTGAAGAATGCGATGGATGCTACTTTTCGATAGTCCTGTCTCGGCGGACAATCGCCTAAGAGACTTATTGGGACTTCTGTTAAAATGAGCCAGGATAGCAGTAGCTGTATCATCGTCAGTGGACCTCGTTGAAGGTCCACTGCGTGGTTTCTTCTATGGATCCTGCTTCCTTAAACTTTGCAAGAAGTCTGCTAACACAACTCTGTGTTATTGGCTCGCGGTCTGGATGCAGTCTGTTAAATTCAGCAGCGGCCTCTCTTTGACTCCGATTTCCTATGAGTAGAATTATCTGGATTCGTTCTTCCTTGCTCACAGACATTATGGCCTGTAGAAAGAGAAAAATATGAATTTCTCCTATATTGCCGGACTTATGGGACACCCTGTATATATATTATCTTGAGAGAGAGAGAGAGAGAGAGTTGTTTGTTTCGGTATTATTTAAAAGAAGGAAATAGTTGTTGTTATGAGAGGTAAGCAGCTTTTCCCTATTGAAGGTGTTTGGAACTCTTTCTGTTAATCCGAAAAGTAGATCAAATAAAATTGTTTTGGCCAATTTATAGATCGTAAAAATGATTTAGTTTTAGAGAATTTTTAAAATAGTTTCGTATCCATTTCCTTTCATTACAAATGAGTAGAAAATGTCCTCATCCAAAGTACGAAAGCGAGTATTTACTAAAAATTAAAGTTTAGAAGTGGTCCTATTTATAGAAATAAAAAAAATAAAAAATCGATGTTTGGAATTTTTTTCTTTTCAGCGCTCGTAGTTGCTGTGACGTCATTGGGGGGGGGGGGGTGAACGCTGCTCCTTCGTTTTGTTTACTTTATCATTTTATGTTTTTCGTTCAAACAAAAGCCGTTTGTTGTTTCTGTGAGGAATTTCTGCTTTCATTGTTTTAAAATCGCTCTATAAATTATACGTAAACGGAAGCCAAATCTTAACTTCAGAGAAAAGTATTGATTTAAGACGGTAAATCGATGGTTTTCTCGTCTGAGTTTTTCTCCCGAAATAAAGGTGAGTATTCCATACGTCGCTTCGCGTTCGGGAGAGGACACACTGACCCCATCTAGGCTCTGTTGTTTATAGTCAGAAACTGATCGTCGGATGTTATGGGATAGTTTTGAGTTTCATTTTGTTCCGTTGATGCCCTAAGAAGTTTATTTATTCATCACGCTCCCTTCATTACACTTTCCCTCCTCCTGGTGGAGGAGCGAGTTGCTTTAAACTGAACTATTAAAGAGCGCAGCATTCCAGCACCTTAACTTTTTGTTTGGTTAAAAATACAGTAAGCTATGTTCACAACACTTTATCACTGACCATTTTAAAAAGAAAAAGAATTCTCTCTCTCGTCTTGTGTGTGTGTGATTAGACGATATTTAACTAAAATACTTTCATAAAACCTCCTCACGCATTCACAGTAGCTACTGTACCATCAACTTTGGAGCAAGTGTAGTTTACATCCCCCTTCATTATCCTAATGTAGTTTACGTTCCCCTACATTATCCTAGTGTAGTTTGCGTTTCCCCAACTTTGTCCGCGTATACCTAATCAAATAAAATGTTAAAACTAACGAAAATATTACGACTTAAACTAACCAATCGTCTATATATATATATATATATATATATATATATATATATGACGATTGGTTAGGTTAAATCGTAATATTTTCGTTAGTTTTAACGTTTTATTTAATGAATTAATTTAAAAAATGTCTCTCAAGGATCCTAGTGTACTTTACGTTCCCCAACTTTGATCTAGCGTAGTTTGTGTCCCCTTTTGCGTCCCCTTTTGCGTCAGGAGGACGTAAACTACACTTGCTGCTCAACTTTAAAGGTGCTGAAAAAAATGATTTAGGAAGAGTCCCTGAAGATAAGTTATCGTAAATAGACTTCACATTTGCGTGCAATTTTTGTAATTAAACTATAATATTCTTTAATGTTTGTTATATTATTAAGGAATAATAATATATCATATTATTGGCTCTTTTCTGTTTAACGGACTGTGAAAAAAATTCTAAAACAACATTTTGGGGTTGGAAAATAATAAATTTAAGAGAAGTACATTTTAGGGCAGAGAAATAGGTTAAGTTAGGTTAGGCATATATTATCTTATTTTCCCCCGATAAACTGTAAAAGTTAAGAGTATGATAACCTATCAGGTTAGGTTAGGGTATCAGGTTATGTTTATTTTCTGCTATTGTATTGTTTTTCGATAATTATCACATTTTTAGCCAATATTGGCATATATCGCCATATATACACACACACACCTCGTTTTATAAAATAGTAAGTTTCTCACCCTAAAATGTGTGTACGATAAGAAATAACGAGCTTATGAAGACTCTATGGTAGATAGATAGATAGATAGAGAGAGAGAGAGTGAGAGAATTTTTTTAAATTATTGCTGAACTGATTTTTGGAATATGATTGGCGAGGTTCATTTAAAAGGAATTGAAATTTTCATTTGGGTTTTCGTTCGCACATTACAATGGACATCATGAATTAGCACTTCACGAAGGACAGTCTCGTTAGACGTAAATAACGAAGGAGAGAATGGGTATCGATTCTTTGTTTAGTATTGGTTTTTATTACCTTCAGTCGTAGGTAAATATAAATTTTAATATTAAAAAAGATTTGAAATAATAAATGATATTTATATTAGCGGAGTGAGTGTGTCGTGTCGTCTTTAATTTTGCAGATTTATTTTTACTGCCTCGGTTTCATTAGTTTTCTTTATTTAGAACGTCCTTTCTCAGCTAGTCAAATAGTTGTTAATAGCTATTGAAAATAAGTTTAATTGTTATACACTCAGTTAATTAGCTTAAATGGTTTCAAAGGATGGGTTTAACGGCTGAGAGAGAGAGAGATGCCCAAATTGTTTTAAAGTACTCGCATACTCGTGTCATGTCTGTCAATAAAGTTGAAATAGATTGAAACGAACAAGTATAGAATAGGCGTACATTAGTTGATAATAATAATAATAATAATAATGGCCTAGAGTTAAGTGGAAGCGTTTTTGCTAATTTGGTTTAATGTTTACTTTTAACGCGTGTATGCGTGTATTTTACACAAATTTTTATAACTGTATTTGTAGACTTATTTCGAAATAATTTAATGAAATCTGAGTGATCTAAATTTCTGAAGTCAAAGTAGAGAGAGCGTCGTATACACTATACATTTTCCGCAATAAGCGCGTTCTTGTAGTTCGAAGATCCATGAAGTAATTTGGGATGGAGATTAAAGTTGGTACTGAAAATGAAAATAAGATTTGTTAATCGTGATGCGTCGTTTAGGCGCTCGTACGCTCCTATAGATTTATCGTACATATTTTTGGTATACTTAATTAAACGCATTATGTCTATACTCAATTAGGGTTGGAAACTTTCAAAGTAAGAATGTTAGTAGAGTTCAGTCAGTAACTGCACCATTACAGTTCCAAATGAGAACCCCCCCCCCCCCCCCACACACACACGCTATTAGTTAGGCGCCACTACCCCCTCTACAGTGGCGTGTTGTGTGTCGAAGGCGAGAGGTTTAAAGGGAGACAATCCAAATAGTGACGAGCATAAATGTAAGATGATCACTCCATAACCGGAATTCTAATTTATAATTCAGAATGATTAACGATTTCTGAATATAAAGAAAATGTATCATAAATTCAACCATCTCACTCATTTAAAAAGAAAAACAACAACTTTCTCTACTAATAAGTGATACAGTCCTCAAACTGACTGGAGCTGTAAAATCTTTAATTAATAATAATAATTATTAATAATATGAGTTATTCAGAAAGTAAGTTTACAAGGTTAATTACCGGTGCATTATGCACAGTACACTATTTTGTTAGGCATGTGTGGCAACACTGTAAAGTAGCGACATCCGGGGTCACCACGAACCAATAAGTTCAAGATTGCACCATCAACTGGTAAGGAGATGGCAACGATTTTTTGGGACCATGAAGGCGTTTTGCGTGTTAAATTCGTGCAATAAGGGACAACAATAAATGCCACTTATTGTAAAGCTTTACAGCGACTCCTCGCGGCTATCAGACGGAAACGTCCATGGTTGCTTTGTGCGGGTGTGGTGTTCTCGCGTGACAATGCACGCCCTCACACTGCAAATCAAACGCGCCAACTTTTGGAATCGTTCCACTGGGAAGTCATGGATCATCCTAGCCCCCATAGTCCTGACCTTGCACCAAGCGACTTCTATTTGTTTCCAACCCTAAAGGAACACCTCGGAGGTAAACAATTTCAAAACTATCTTGATGCAGAAGCGGCCGTACGAAACTGGTTAAAAACTAAGGGCTCCTACATTTTACTCGACTGGCATCGGAAAGCTCGTCCCACGCTACGACAAATGTTTGAATCTGTTTGGTGATTGTTTCTTCAAAACACCTTTTGTAAACTTACTTTTTGAAAAACCCTCGTAATAATAATAATAATGTAACTATGGCAGGTGCCGCGTTACCAGTTTTTCACCCCTCGAAATAAAAGTGGGCAAAAGGTGGAAGTCACTGAAATTTGGGATATTTGTCCATCCCACATTAAGTCAGAAGGCAGGATTTTCACTCCAAATTTGTGGCTATTCCTAAAAATGTAGGGACGATTGATATTCCCATTCACGAGCTGTTTGCGATGTTTATACGGTTACTTGTCTACGCTGAATGCTTATAGCGTTCATTTAAAAAAAAAAAATTCTAGTGTTCAGAGTTTTTAAGCCATAGAATGCGCACTCACGTTTAGCCAACTATGAATATTAACGCCCATCACGTACGAATATACAGGGTGTGCCCTGAGTCCTATTACTCCTTAACCTTTTCCAACTGGAATAAGGTGGGGTTAAAGGCACTTATGGGACACCCTGTACTGTCGAGGCTAACTTAGAATAAATCATTGGCTCTTAGTTAGCCCGTAACCCGTTAACGTGTATAATTCTATTATTTTTGAGAGATTATTTTGGGCATAAATAAAAGTCGCCTCGTGACTTAAATAGAATTCGTACACGTATGAAAGGAAATGTGCACAGTTAAACGCGTAATTTAATATTAATATGTAGCGAGTTAGCAAGTAGGAAAAGGCAAAAGCTTTCGAGAACTGTCGTACGTTCCTTTAATCTCATTAGGGGATACCTTGTTGTTGTTGAAGTATAGGTACAAAAGTAGTGGGAATCACAATTTCTTTTTTAAAGCGGATGAAACGAGAAAAACGAACCACCTCTGCCTCTATTGTAAGGGTAAGTAAGTTAGGAAAATTGCTTATCCACCTTCGAAAGTGGACGCTCTCGAAGATCAGATAGCGCCCCTTTTCCGAAAATGTTGGCAGAACTGTCGTTATGATCCATTTCATAGGTTTGATATGGGTTTCCAATCTCTCGGAAGAGACTCGATAGGATTCGCGAGTTTAATTACCGCGATTGATTAGTTTCTAAAAAACATTGATAAGTTTAAAAAAAAAAATCTTAATCCTCCGAGATTGAAATATACAGTAGAGCGGACGGAAATTCTGCCACATAGCTTCTCGTGACAGCTCTTGCGGCACTAACTTTTCATTTTTCCTTTATTCGGTTGAAGCGGCGTGCGTCATTCGCCCATCTCGTGACGCCATGACGACGTCATTGTGACGTAAGAGTGCGGCGGACGGGCTGTCGCGACTAATTTTGGTTGTCTTCTCTCATCCAATTTTTATTTTTGTTTTGCTGATTCTGTACAGTGTACACGTTCTTTTTATAGCCTTACATACTCTATTTCTAGATGTATTTTCTGCTCGTGAGGTATATATAAAAGCCCTTTTTAAAATTTACTTTTATTTTTATCTACTTTAAAGTTTATTTCGTCTATTCTATACAATGGATCGAATACCTCGTTAACTTCGCTGATGTTCCGTGTGTTGGTCTCTCTTCACACGAAGGTCAAGCTGGTGGCCCCGCCTCTAGGCCTGGCTTGGTGGAGGAGCGAGTTGCTTTCTCGCGCTCTCCACCGCGCATAGCGAGGTACACGACCCAGCTCATTTGGTACCGTCCTGAACCAGGCATCTAGGCTTCTCTCGAAGATTTCAACTTTGACCCTGTAACGTTTCTGAGGTCTTTTGGAAGCTGGTTAAAAAAGTCTTGGCCCCCTGACAACCAAGCTATTTTCCTTCAGTGTTGAAGAGGTCCTCGGTGGTGTAGTGGTTAGCGTCGCTGAATACGAATCCATCGGCCCCGGGTTCGAGACCCGACGGCAGCCGGCGCGCAGCAAAACCCAGCTGTTCATCCTTCCACACACAGAAAGTGGTTGGTAGATAAATGGGTACCTTAGGTGGCCTAGTGGTTAAAACGCTGGGCTGCTGATGGGGCGTGGTTCGGATTCCACGTTAAACTGTAGGTCTGAGGTGGAGTGAAAAGCTTGACCTTCGTCAGAATGAACAATTCGGGCGGAAGCTAACCAAAGGTTATATATATATATATATATGTATGTTTAATTTATTTATGCTGTTTGATTTATTTACCTTCACTTCACGTGTGTGTGTGTGTGTGTTTCCCGTAAATGCAACACCCTCCCCTCGTCTAGCCACTCTATCTGCTCTGTGTATGTTGTAGTCCAGCAATGCTAATTTAGTATCCTCGATACAGTTTTCACAGCCTTTTTCCATTTATGCAATGTGTTTCCGTTGGGCATATAATATCTATGCTGGATTCGGTAGCTAAATTCTGTAAGTATTGTAATTTGCAGCCTGCATGATCCGTCTAGAGGCCTTGAATATTTGTGTATAAATAGGCTGACCATACGTACCGTTTGTTTATATTTCCTGGCCGTCCCGTCGTTTTAATAAAAATGTCAATTTTGTCCCGGTTTATGTACTTACTTTTTCATGAATACAGAATATTACATAACCCCGTCCCTTTTTTGCCATCCCAATGTCCCGTTTTGTCTCAAGGAAATATGGTCAGCCTATGTATAAAACATTTATTGGATTTCTAATTTCCGTGTTCAGTTTTCCAATATAGTGGTCGTTTCTAGGTCGGTCGGTTCTTGTTTGGTGTTATGTTTGGCTGCTGCATTTGGGAGAAATGGGGTTGCGGCACTTGATACCACTGTGGTTGTATTATCGGTGGGTGGTGTTGGATAGAAGGGTGATGTATGTAATGGTGCGGGGAATATACCTGCGGAGTCTTGTCCTTTCTCGTTAACGGGGCAAGCTGCGCTTTTATAGTTCTCATTTCCTCTAAAAAATTTGTTTCCTCGCTCCCGTTGTTACTTCTAGTGCGAATAGGGTCTGTTCTTCCCCGTTCTCTTCTTTGGGTACCCTTTATGTGAAAATATGGGCGCTCTATATTTAGGCATTTTCTCTCTGT